>PVJX010002666.1:0-123535 GCA_004027295.1 Dolichotis patagonum
CTATTCACAGCTATTCGGTTCCAAATGTACATGCCTCTTGTTTTTCACGTCATTCACTTTGTCATTGAGAATAATCACTGCATATCAGCAATGTCCTCACACAGCACCCTCCTTCTGAGGCAGGCCTGCTGCTGAGATACCATTTAGCGCAAAGAAAAGACACTGGAAATTGCTGACATTAGTGTCAGAGACCCTGTGATCGGACACATTGAGAGAAAGGGCAAAAAGCATCTGGCACAGGAGCACCGCATTCAGCTCAGTGCTAGGTACTGGGGGTGACAAGTACTATGTCTGGTTTTTGAGCTCGGAAGCTATTTATGGTATATTCCAGGGTAAAGTTAGGTGTTTAATCTAAAATACAGTTAATGCTGAAATGCTCCCTCTCACTTGGAACACAGTTACCCCATCTCTTTTGCCACTTCCTGAGGCAGTCCTGGAAGTCCTCTTTCATCAGTGTCTTTGGCTGTGTTGTTGCAGCTGCCTCAGTGTGTTCAAATGACTCAAAACATTTACCTTTCATGGTCATTTTGACTTTGGAGAATACCCAGAATTCAGGTGATGGCAGATCAGGTAAATAAGGTGGGTGAGCATACACTGTAATGTTTTTATTCAGAAATTTCTGTAAACCTTTTGAATCAACTCAGGACACTGAGATAGCAAAAGAAAAGACCCAAAAGAGGACTTCCAGAATTGCTTTGGGAAAAGGCATGGACAATGGGATAAGGTGTTTAAAGCAAGCGGCAGTATTTTGAGGAGGGATTCACAGCAATGTCTTCAATCATTTAAAAAAGTTTAATATTCACTATAGCTGTTAATCACACTACATATGTGTTCACTGTCAGATGAGTGGATATACATCCAGTATTATTATTCATCCGTAACAATTGGACAAGGAGAGCTAAGGGCAGGTCACTGTGATAAAGAAGGGGACTAACAGCTGGCCTGAATGTAATCATTATGTACTGCAAACATGTATTAATAAAATTTTTTTTAAATGGTAGTGGCCAGAGGTGACAGAGTTCATGCAAGGGAGGCTGCCCTGGGTTGAGCAGTTAAGTCTATGGTTTCCGCTGATTGGACCAGCCAATTGCTACCTAATCTTAGCTGGGCCAATCAAATTCTTTCCCCTGGAAACATTGACCTGGACAGAGTACCGAAATGTGAGGTCTAAAGTGGTCAAGGAAAGTGAAGCAGAAACAGTCCATGGAGAACAGATAAAGCAGATCTGCATAGGAATGTGGAGATGGCAGACCCCTGAACTCTAATGAGAGGACATGAGGAGCAGCTTCTGGGCTTGACATACTCTGTTTCCAGACCACTTTGAGACCTTGTCAACTAATTCCCCCAATTAGTTCCACCTTTGTTCCTACCTTAATTGGCGATAACTCTGTGCCTTGCAAATGAACTGTCACTGACAAACACCAATTCTAATTGTTTCTTCTCTCCAGGCTTCTGTGGTGCTCATAATTTGAGTAATAACCAGGCAGAGAGATTAACTCTCTGAGCAGTAATTCCCATTATTTCCTATTTCAAGGATTAATGTTTTGTGTATACATAATATGTACATGGTTACAATACAGGAATGTTTTCGCTTTGCAAAGTTAGAGACATTTATATAAAAATATGGCTGGGGTGTAGCTCAGTGGTTATACATGTACTGAAGGAGAAGGAACAAACATATGCAGCCCTCGCTGCACTGTGCCAGGTGATAGATACATGCTTATTTTTATTTAACCCTCACAGTACCTTCATAAAACAGATTTCCTATAAAGCGTATCCCCTATGGCATCTGCTCTGTGGATATACATAGCAAGGGAATGCAAAGATCCAGTTTTATGCATGGTATTAACTTGCCAAAGATTACCACACTTGCATTTTATCATCATGAACAAATACTTGCTGAAACATTCACCATATGCACTACGCTTTACTAGCGGATCTGATTTATTCTTATTTTTTGCAATGCTATTGGATTTAAAGGACTAAAGCTAATGAGGAAAGAAAATTAGAGCTACAGTCATTGATGGTATATTTTGTTCTCATTTTCAGACCCTTTTAAACTCAAAACTGAAATTCAGAGGTCCAGGAAGTGAACCTGAAATGTAGCTTTACATAATATATTAATTGCTCGGAACAGTAGGGGGCCTGGTTATCCAAGGCATTCACTTTGCTTCAGATTGCACTCTATCTTGAAAAGAAAAATCAACATTGCCTTAATGATGAGGTTTCCCTTCATCCCAATTAGTGCCCAATTTTCCATAGAGAATTCAGAAATATAATGAAGTTTCCCACATGCAAATGTATTCGGAATGACTCACCCTTAGTACTCACTCATTGACATGGGTAACTTAATCGCCACACTCAGACACTTGTGAACCTCATTTTTCACACTTGTGAAACTTTCAACTCAACCTAGTCAAAATTCTGACTTCAATTGAAGAGAATGTTCCTGTTGCTAGGAGCGAAGCATTAGGTTAATAAACAATGGGTCACCCATGGACTTGAGCTTTTCTCTATTCTGCCTGCTCCACAATGCTCTAACTTCAGGGAGAATTAGGGAGAATGAACAAACTGCTGCTAGAGAAGGGCCAAGTTTCTGAATTAGTTTACGGAGTCCCTCCTGCAGTCCATAGTACTGTCACCTTCCTCCCTAGTCATTCAAAGTTTTTGAGTTTGGGATGGGGAAGAAAAGGAAGACTAAACTCTCTAAAGTACACCTGGCTTCCAGTCAGCCTCCTGTCCTGACACAGCCACTCGGGGTGGCAGGACCCACTGAGATCCTCTCCCTCCAGGCTGGGCATCTGCATTCCCTGATGAGCCCCGGGCCCCTGGCCAGGTGAGCTTGCACCCTGGTCTCTGCGTGATTCCTTGCCACTTCCCATCACCATTCTTATAGTGACGGTCAACTGAGTATAGTCTGAGGACAGCCACGGTTCTGGATGACAAGAGGAAGCCAGCCCTTCAATACCAATGTAAGAAAGAATGCCATTTTATTGCAATCTTGTCACGTGCAGGTGGACCTGGCACTAAAGACTCAGAGAAATGATGGAAGAGGAGACTAAATTAGCTTTTATTTTTATTAGACAACTTGGGCACGAGCACTAAAGGGTCCTGCTTTTAGTCAAGAGCAAGAAATAAAGCCATAAAATTGAGTGTATTTCTGGGTGCTTCACATTGGCAGGCTATGGACACATGCCAGCAAACTGATCATCACTAGGAGCCTTGTGGGCCTCACACACAAGTTCAACCTGTGCTTGAGGCCACCTTCCAACTGTGCATAACTGAGACTCTCCTCCTTTAAAGTCTGTAAATCAGCATTTCCCTTCCCCAGCTCGGACAAAGGGGGAGCGTTTTCTCTTGGATTTATTTTGATGAATTATCCTTGATAAACTCAGTCTATTCCTTATTTCTTCAAGGCTAACATTTCAGTGTTTTTCTCCTTCTCCTACCAGAAGTGTACCCAGACGTTATTCATGATTTTCACCTGTGAAAACAGAGCCGTGTTTGGTCTGGAGAAAAAGCAGACAATTCAGCAGCTGGGCAGAGTACAACTGTGCCTTCTGTCTCCATGTTTTCCTTTCCTGTGTCTATTACCTCATTATCAGCTTCGAGAGATGCAAAAGCCAGGATGCCAAGGACTCACTGTCTATTGACGGAGATGTGGAGCCAGACACAGGAATCTGAGTGAGCAGAGAGCAAAGCAAGCCACATGGGACTCCTCTGCCCACCCACCCTTCCCCGGCTCTCCTACTGACAGCAGTGATAAAGGACAAGGGCACCTCTTACACAGGAAAGAATTCTTCCTCATCCTTTAAGGGAACACCACACTGCAATCATACTCTCCACAGGGTATGATTTTTGTGTTAGAGTCATCTTTTCAGATACTGCTAATTTATCTTTGCTCTTCTGATTGTCAAAAATATTTTTTAAAAGTTATGGAACTTTGAACCAGGCATGATGGTACATGCCTGTAATCCCAGTACTTGCGAGGCTGAGGCAGGAGGATCGCTGTGAGTTCGAGGCCAGCCTGGGCTACAAAATGAGTGCAAGGCCAGCCTGAACTGCATAGTGAAACTTTGTCTCAAAAAGACCAAAACAAACAAACAAACAAACAAACAAACAGCTATGGAACTTCTGCTCCTATCCGAGACCTCCCAGAAAGACTGCCAAGCCTTTGAGATCTGAGCCCCCAAGACAAGTGTTAACAGAGGCTTCTTGCTAGAGAGGCCGTGGTGAGGACCCTCACCCTAATTTGGGTTCTGAAAATAAAGGCAATTGGACAATGAATCTGGAGAGAAGAAAGTTACTGATCCTACAGGAAGAAAGGGAGTGAATGATTTTCCAGAGCACAGAAAGTGGCAGTTTGGTTGTTGCTAGTGGTGATGCCAATGGTGTTCTTCAAACTGGGGAGAACTGCATGCCATCTGCAAAGAGAAACCCACCTGGAGGTGTCAATGTGTGCACGCTTATAGTGGCTGAAACCAGGGAGCCAAGACTGGGGACCCTGGCAGAAAACCCCCCGTACCTGCCTGCAGAAAGATGCCATTCAGTCTGAGTAACAGGAGACCTGACCCCTAACCAGTATTACTAGAGAGGATGAAACAAGCTCCGTAGGATCTCTTTATGACCCCAAGTATTTTTCCTGAAGATGTTGAGAATGAATTTCTCAATACTTTCTGGAGCCAAGCCACATTAATTTGATTTGGAAAAATGAGTGGCAAGGAGCAAATCTATGCATACTACAGCTTTAACATAATCCACATATCTATAAACAACTTAGAAAGTTAGTGAACAATTACAACATGTTCTTATTCTGGAATACTATGCAGTCATACTTACGGTGTTTTTAAGGTTTTTTTTTTATAATTTAGGATATGGAAGCAATATACTGAAATATTGACAATAGTTTTCTTTGATGGTATTATGGGTAACATACTTCATTTCTCCAAAATAAGAATATATTGCATTTCTATATCAAAGAATTACTCAATGCTTACTAATATTTTAAAAGAACAGAGCAGAGGAGGAGGTGAGTGTCACAAACATTTAAGATCCAGGGGTTTCCTGTCTATGGGTGAGCTGAAGACATTCAGCCTGTTCTGGTCCTATGGGTGCATTCAGTATGAGTGTTTGGGTTCAAGGCCTTGTCTTTAGAGATGGTCCCAGAAATAAGAACACTAGTGCATGGTGAAAACACAGGCTGGGAAACACATTCTCATTTTTAATGCCGTGCAAAATGCAGCAAGAACCCAGAATTACAAGGACTTCTAATTCCAAAAAGCTTCAGATGGGAAAGAAGCACTCAAGCCTTTAAATCAATTTTGGACATGCAGATCACACTTCACGTGTTAAAGAGACACATTTCCACATCTTGCAGTTCTAACATCATTACAGTAACTTAATTTTAAGGCTCCTAAAATCTGACTCAAGTGAATTTGAAATTTTAGCCCTTAACTGAAACTTATTGAAATTTTTCTCCTTTTTAGTTCTGTCACTTGTGTAGGTAACATGAGTTTTCTTGAAGGGGTTTGCTTCTGCCTAAAGCTGGTGCCTTGGTCTGCTGTCCTGCAGGGAGGACCTCGTATCTCTCCAGATCAGAAGGCTGGCTTGTCTTTCCAGCTTTCAGGATCAGATGTCAACTGGCCATCTGTGGACCTGGGAGTTTACCTGTGACATGACACAGACTGTCTTCTGAAATTACTCCTCAACTTGGCTGCTGTCTGACTCTTCCCCAAAGCCAGCGTTAGACACAGACTATTTAGAGAAGACAAGGCCTCGCTCTCTCTTCAGCTCTATTTAGCATCTATCAAGTTGCAAAGTTGCATCCTCAGCAAGTTCCCCATCTGGATCTCACTAACCCACCACCTCAGATCTCCACCCCTTTCAGACACTCACTCACGCAATTATTATTCAGTATTGTATTTTCTTCTTTTATTTTGGCAATACAAAATAAAAAAAGGCTGGGTGAAGACAACTGTGGTTCAGTGGTGGATCCTGCCTATGATGTCAGTCTGGGTCTCCTTCATGAAGTCATGAGCTAGCAATGCTTCTTTTAGAATTGAAATGAAGAAAGTAACTCGGCCTCCTGGAAAGTTATTAAGTATTACTTTGTCCTACAATGAAAATTATGTAAAGCATGGCATATATCAAGAAGCCGGAAGCTAAATTTAACACTGAAGCCAGTCACACACCGATTATTTGTAAATTTGCCTCCTCTTTTTATGAGAGTTTGCCTTTGATTTTTAGCATATCTGCCTTAGAGTAGATGTCTCTTTACTGAATCAAGCAATCAATTAATTTATTATTTCCTTCCTTTCTCAAACCAGCAAGTGTACATTAGAAACAACAAAAATGTTCAACAGGCTTTGGCTCTCAAGTCCTCCTGGTTGTAGTCTGAGCAAGGCAGCAGATGCCTTAGGAATTCAGACCCAGGAATTTATTTTAAAGGCTTCAGGATAAAAGGTGTCTGTGTGAGGATTGCTGTTATTACGGTGATGAAAGGAAAAGGACCTCCTTACAGGCTTTGAAATTTCCAGTGAAATACAGCCAGCAGAACACAGAGTGCTAAGTACATACCTCAGGAGACTTCCTAACAAAAGCTATCATTAAATCTGTCCCCTCAGCCCCAGGTACAATGCTTCTGAGGGAGGTGGGCCCCAGGTCAAGGAGTGGTACCCCAAAAGACCAATGGCATTTTTGTGAAACAGTGAGGCTTGCCCCCAGAGCAAAGGCCCCAACCTCAGGGGACGGTGATTTGGGAGATCTTCCAATGTTCTCAATGCCCCAAGCGGGGAAAGCCAAAGGGAGCTGGACCAGAGGAGCTGCTGTTGGTTATCCAGGGCCACCCAAGCCTCAGCACTTGTGCCTGGACCTCTTCCATACTTCCTGGGAATACAGTTGGTTATTACTTTCTTACTCACACTGTAAATGTGTGCGCAGGCGCGCGCACACACACACACACAAACACACCCCTACTACCACCAGCTGACCGATTTCACAGCAATCATTTTCAAATGAAAAAATACTTGATGAAAATTCTACTTTGCTTTCCTAATAAAAAATTCCTTTCTTTCTCTAATTCTATGTTAAAAAACACCTGGGTTTAGAAAAATAGAGCGTTTACAAAATTAAGGATGAGAGTGCTTGCTGTTATTATCACGTTGTTTTATGGAACATGGATTCAAATAATGACTCATGCTGTTGTGCAACTCCACATGAAACTTATCTGAGCCTTGATTTTCATTTTAATTAAATAATCAGAGGGGCTGAGAGTATAGTTTTGTAGTAGCATGTCTACCATGTATAATGCCCTGGGTTCCATCCCCAAAACTGCAAAAAACAATGTGTATATCAATAAATAAAATAAAATAAAATAAAATAAAATAAAAATAAAATAATCAGAATACCTGCTGGATATAGTTGTGGTAAGGATAACTGGCAAAAATGCACAAGACAGCAATCTGTGAACTATGAACGACACAAAGCATTTAGCTGCTCTCATATAGCACCCCTCTCATTAGGGTAGTGCTAGGCAGCTTGGCTTCTGCCACAGTAGGGAGGTCTGACGGATCCCAGATGAGACAAGAAAGGTATGACCAGTGCTTTATGTGTCACCTCTGGCTTTGGTCCTGTGAGCTAGGTTAAGGACAACTTCCTATTTCAAAATACAGCATTTGATATCCACAGAGGACTGCAGAGTCACTCATTTACTCCAGGAAAAGAACAATTTTTTCCATTTCCAACCTTAACCATCATGCTACTCCTTTCCAAAATCAGCACGGTAGCTGTAATTTGTCTAGAAATGCAAAAACAACTCCAAATCTTGAAAGGTATTTGGGTGACTCAATTATTTGCTGGTATATTAAAAATACAAAGGCAAAGAAAGAAAAGTCAGCAGCAAGGATTTGTTTCAAGTCGAAGAAAATATGGGAAGGAGCTCTGGGGGAGGGGAAGCTGAATGCTAGAGTGCATTTAGCAGGCACAGGGCCCTGGGTTCAGTCCCCCATGTCTCCTCCCTCACAGCAACAAAGAGTATGGGAGGGGACCCTAGATTTTGTACCATTTATGATGGGAAAATCCTACACAATACCAAACCTCTGTTCTAAAAATAGGAAAGTCAGTTAACAACTATGTGAAGTGCTGAGCAAGGGCTTGCATGGCATTCTTTCTCCTTTCTGCATTTCTATTTAATGTATATTACACGTGCAAGGAAATATAAAGATGCCTGTGTTTTGCATGGATTGTAGAAATATGAAAACAATCAAGAACTTGTGGAAAAACTAAGGGTTTAACTCTTGTCAGAATTGGGATGCTGTGGACTGTGACAAAATGATTCTCTTTAGTACATTTAGCCCACATTTAACTTTTATGTCAATTTGGACAGGAACTAACTTGAGCTTGTTATAAAAAAAATCAAAGAGACTGATTATTTAAAAAGGGAAGGTGAAGAGGTCAGCAAGGTCACTGAAGAGTGACCAGGAGGGGAGGAGGTCACCTGTGTCCAAAGGTCAGACAATGAGGCACTTCCTATGGACAGGGTTTTCCAGGCCTCACAATAAAGACCAATGTTCAGGAGACAATGGAAATGTTTGGGGGAAAGGATGGGGTGGCCCTGTGCCACACTGTCACCTGGCACAAGGATCCAACATCAAGCCAGATGGTTGGGAACTCTCCCATTTCTTGCAGTCTAACATTCTAAGCTAACCCAATATAAAACAGAAAGCACTGAGGCTCATGGGAAAATAAATAATCAGCTAACACTGGGGGGTCAGGTCAAATCTGGGCTCTGCCAATAGTTACCTGTGTGGTCTTGGCCACGTTACTTAACTTTTTTGTGTCGTAGTTTCCTCATCAACAAATGGGGATCACTGCATGCCTACTCCTTCCCCATGGCTGTTGTAAAGTACTCAGAAAGGCGAGTTCTATACAAATGTGTTTATTGCCATCATCATCATTATTACAGTGTCTGCCAGTAAAATGATTTGGACCCAGTATTCAATGTGTTGAAGCTGAGTAAAATAAAGTCTTCTGTGGCTCTGGGACTGTTAGAAGCACACAGGGCTCTGCTTTACTGAAGAGGATGGAGCCTCTTGTTCCAGGGGACCATTTTTCAGATGACTGTGCAAAGATCCCTGACTTGCTGTTGCATTATTGCTAATCCCAAACCCATTTGTGAGAAGTATATTAAATATTTCGAAGCGAGCATGCAATTAGCGTTCACTCTAATACCAACTCTCACCATTTAAAAGGGCACATGTTTCACAAGGCCGCAGGCACTTGGTGTGGGAGAGTTCTGAACAGGGCTTAGGCAAATGGGAAAGAAAAGGTGATCTGGTTTTATCACACAACAGATTAGAATGACAGATTAGAACACCACACACGGATGAGTAAAAAGGCACAAGGTGAGGTGCAACTCAATGCAGAAAAAGAAAAGGTAGAGTACTAACTCGCTGAGATGATTCGATTTTCATCAAGTATCTCTGAATGTCAAGTTCTGCCTGAAGAGAGATCAGCATGTGCTGCAAAGCCTGTGGACCAGGAGAGAAAGAAAAAAGAAAAAAATGGAAAAGAAAAAGAGTGAAACATGAAGAAATAAAGAACAAACAGGTTGAGCAATGGACCATCTACTTATTCAGTGATAAAAATACATTGGAGTTACCCCCTCCTTCCAAAAGAAAGAAAAATTGGTGGCAGTTCCTTACATTTTCAAAAGGAAGGTTGAAAGCAAGTCCTAACCAGTAGTGAATTCTCTCCAAAATATCTTGCCTCAGGGTATCTGATTCACCTCTTACATTTGCAAGAGTCACATGGACCTTTGTTTCCGAGGCTGTCCCAGGGCCATGGAGCACTTCCCAGAGCCTGCCCATCCAGTGTGAAACACCTTCCTTAGTCCCAGTTAGTTGGGTGGTAATGCCCAAGGCTCCATCTTGATTGGGACTGGCCACTGAGTTGTCCTATAAAAAAGTAAGTGTAGGGACCCCTGCCTACCCCTGGCCAAGCAGGATCCCACACTTGATAGGGCTATGCACAGGAACAGCAGGTCAGCAATATAATTCACAGCCCATATGCTAATGTCTGAACCTAGGGGGCCCTGCAGCCCAGCCTTCAGTTTATGTTGTCGTCCTAGGTCCTAGGACTTAACATTTTCCTTCTCTTTGATATTGCTCACTAATTTTTAGATGATTTAATTTTTTTAAAAAGTTCAAAAAATATTTTCGTGTTTTAAAAAAGGGAAAATTTCCTGCCCTGATGCTGCCAATGTGGCATCCTCACTCTATGAATTATTACACATGCATTCAGATATACCCATCCATACTGCCAACATATCGGAGCCTCTAATACCAAGGTAATTGAATTACACAATATCCAGGATTCATATCAGCATTTTATATACCATACACACATACTTAGCTACACTGTATATGCAAGTTATTTATTTTAGAACTACTTTATACTATTTAGAATTACTTTATATTATTTAGAACCTAGTCCCACTCATATTAGACACAAATCACAAAAAGAAAAACAATCTGACTACAGGTGGCTATGCTCAAAAACCAAAAGACATGTTTTCAGACAAGAACTACACTAAAATAGTCTAACCAGAATGCACTTAAAGAATAAAAACAATAAAAGAACCAGATGGAACCTTTTAGGAGGAAAGAGAAGTGACACCATCAGAAGAGCTATTAGCTAGACTGACCTTGTAAAAGCCCCTTTCTAGGTGAATTCATGCTGGAAAGGTGAGGTTGCTGCAGGGCCCTTGGATTCTCTGCTCTAAGTTTATAGGCTTCATCAGAAATACCTTGAAGTAGGCCACAAATAAGACAGGCCTGTAGGTACACGTAAATAAAAGTGTGAGGTAAAGACAGATGGCAGATTGGAAGAGCTACTATGGATAGCAGAGAGGACTGCAGGTACAAAAGTCACACTTTCCTGTATAAGGAGACAGTGCCTGGGTGCAGAAAGAGCCAGGAAAGACCCAGCCCTGCACCTACCCAAGAAGGAATCCAAGTGCCTGAAAGAGACAGGGAGACCCCATCCTCTCCCTGTAGGATGCCTTTGTCAAAGAGGATGGAGCACTTGGGGGCAAGGAGTTGCTACAGCAGGCATTTCAGGCATTTCAGGAATGTATCACCCGAAAGTCAAGCAAATTGGAGTAAAAGAAATAAAACACTGGAGCAACCCCAAGTGGGGGTTGTATGTTTTCTTGCCTTTGCTGGAAGTCTCTCACTAGCAAAATAGGGAAGGGCCCAGGTGTTGAGGGGTTCTGGGCCCTTGCTGCAAGGTACCTCAGGTGGCATGGGAAGAGGCTAGAGAGCCAAGGGCTAAAGAATGCCAGTCTCTGTTATGATTTGTGTCTGGATGTCCCCCCAAGCCTCATGCAGAGCAGGCTTCTAGAATTTGTGATAGATTCATGGTTCAATGCTGTGATTATGGGCGTGAGTGTTATACCCACCCGAGGGTGGATGTGGCCTACTTACAATATAAGGGATGGAAGAGTCTTTTCTACATGCTCCCTCCTTTTTGCTGTTGTTGCTTTTGCTGTCTTCTGCCTCTATGAATTGCTGCTTCTCTGCCATGTGCCATCCATAAACCATGAGCTAAATAAATCTTTCCTTCCTTAATTTTGGGCATCAGGTATATTGTCTCAGCAACCAGAAAAAAGCAACCAAGACAGTCTTCATAATCGCAGAAGAACTTGCTTAGGACTCCAAGAGGAAACTCATCCCCATGGGTCTGTGTAAAAAGGATTTTGAACCCAAGAGTCAGAAAGCAAAGAGCGAAAATTGGCTTTTTTAGGCCTCGCTCACATCAAGTGTACAGAACTTAGAAGCCCAGTTTATGTCTTTGACTACAAAATAAATGATTCCTAAAACCCAAAGAGTGGAGAGAAAGGAACAATCTTTGATAAACTACATGATTATCAATTCTAGTAATAATCAAGCAGTTAGTTAAACATACAGAGACTATATCAAAATTAATGCAATGTTAACGAGACGAATGCAGAAGAGTTACCTACCACCTCAAGGACACAGCTGGAATGCCAAAACCCACAATGTTACAAAAATTAAAAGAAGGATGTTTGCTTTTTTCAAAGATGCTTAATAAATTCCATGACTTATCATAGAGGGAAATGGCAAAGGAAATTATAGATGGTTCTATTACGCTGAATGGTACCTGAGATCTTTTTTGAAAGGGAAGATAAAGGGTTGAACATTTTTGTTTGTTTGTTTAGTGTTGGGAATCTAAACTAGGGCCTCACACTTTCTAGGCAAGGGCTGCATTACTAAGCTACATGCTCAGGGTTGATGACGCTAAGAAGACTTGACCAGGCAAATACTGGGCAAATGCCTACATATGTACAGATATACAGTGTGAATCAAAAGTGACCAAGACATATACAACATTCATTGGTTCATGAACAACAAGTAAGCTTTATTTTTTTTCTTTTGCGATGGCTATTTCAATAACAAAGATAACTGTCTTACAGTATAAAGAGAAAAACCATTGGGTGAAAGTCGCAAAAGTAACATGGAGGTCTGTAGTAAGCAACAATGAAAGGTAAGCTGCAAAGAACTGCGGAGATACTAAAATTTCAAAAGTTTAAATTTAAAGGTTTACTTCTGGTTTGGTTCAGAAATTAGACTTTCTTGAGTCAACTTTTGACTAGGTAAGTGCATAGTGTTTTGCATATACTATATAACCAGTGCTTGTAACCAGTTTTATTACCAGTTTGATTCACTGAGGCTAAATAAAATGCATTTACAAAAAACAAAACAAAACTATGACACTCTGAAAACACCTTCGTGGAAGAAGCTTTCTAGAGCTGTGCTGATGCCTACTACAGTGCCTTGTAACATGAAGACCTATTTGCCAGGGACTTCCCTTGATTTATTTACGTTTCTAAACAAAGGATGGAGGAACATATTTTCTTTTCCTCCCCTCTTCTTTTACAGTCTATATATTTTTAAATTTGCAAGTAGAAAAATTTCAGTATTAGCTCCCACTTAGTTCAAGGCTCAAGGAATGTCAAATGCTACTTTTTATAAAATTATTAAATTTCTGAAAACTGTATTTTCTCCTGACTTTTGAAGTCATGTAATAACTATTAGTTTCCTCAAACTCAACTTTACTTAAACGCAGTGGAAGGATAACAACAGATAATAATAGGTTGTTGGAAGGATTAAATGAGATTGAGGCATGTAAAACACTATGCACTGTTCCTGACAGAGACTAAAAATGCTAATGATAGGAATTTGAAGCCTTTTTCCCCTTAACTGCATCATTAAGTTTAACAAATGAACAGACAATAAATACCAAAAACTTTAAAATTTTGTATGCCCTTTTTAAATTCACATTTTATTTTAAAGAGAATAAAACAAAACAAAATAGGATAAAGCAAATCAGAACAGAACAATGCAAGTGATACAGTACTTTAAAACAAGACAACAGGAAATCAACAATGGGTACCATAAGGTCTCTCATTTTCTTCAAAATAGCTGTCCATACCATCACATAAAATAAAATCAAACAAAACAAAACAGAACAAAACCAATAAAAAAAAAATGAAAGCATTGCAGGACAGCTATTTTGAAGACTATCAGACATTACAGTAGCCATTGTTGATTTCCCATCATCTTGTTTTGAAATCCTATAATACTTTCATTCTTATGTTTAATTCAGTCATTCTATTTGGACCAAGTGACCCTAAGGAGACAAAGACAGTAATGCAGAAGGCAGAAGGCTTGGTGTCATGTTTGTAAACTGTGGTGTGTACAAAATAATAGTAGTGATAATGTTGAAAATGCTAAAACCAGTGCATAGCATACAAGCAACCACTAGCAAAGCATAAGGGTACAATTCTGTGACACAAAAAAGAAGCTCATGCATATAATTACACGGATAAAGTAATGATTTTTTAAAGGAAAAGCACATATACTTTCTGATCTGTAAGTCTAAAGACCTAGAAAAAAAACCCAGCAGAATAATACATCAAAATAATAATGGAGGTATCCTATGTGGGTCATTGGATTGTAAATATTTCTCTGTAATCTTTCCAGACTGCATGTATCACTCTTGTAATAAAAAAATAACAAGGCACTATTTTTAAGAGTCATGTAGGACTTCCATGGAATTGTTTATGCTTGCTTTTCAGATTCATTTCTACCTCCAAACACTTAGCATTGAATATGATATAAATAGCTACAGATAAATTCAAAACAAAAAAGAGAAAAGATTTTATTCATTTGGAGTTTTACAAATGGGAAGAACAATAAGATCATGGTTAAATGTGGATCCTCTATTTAAGTTTGCGGCATCTTTTTGCTTTCCCACATTGTGATGTGTCCCTTGCACCACGAGAGGGTGCCATGAACTTGGCAAGTGCAATACAGTTCCCAGAATGATGGAAAGCAGCAGCTGGAATCCAGACTTGGAGGGAACAAAACACCCTCCCACTGGTCGCTCTGGGCAGTCTGCAGCCTCTTAAATATGCCTCCTAGAATCCCTTGTTCAAGCTCACCCTGGCTGTCTCTAACCAGACTGCGAAACATGAAAACATTACAATAGACTGACTCCTCGCATGATTATCGCCAAGGACAGAAGGGAGGGTTGATTTCTGCAAGTCTGACAGATTTAATAAAGTTCCCATTCAGCAATCAATTTTGCTCCTGTGACATAAAACTAAAGTACAAGACAAAAGCAAATGTTGGGGAAATAGTCCTAAAGCAATTCTAACCTAAAAACACAATCTATCAGTAACTTGAGGGAATCACTGCAATTTCAGGTGTTTTGGAGTTATAAAAAAAAAAAAAAGTTATTCAATTGAGAAACCCAAATGTAACATAAATCCTTTTTAAATGTTTAAAATGAGAAAAATGGAATAAAATTGCATAGCCTTGTGAGACTCATGCTAACATTTATATTTATCAATGAAGCAATCATAATCTTAAGACTTGAAAGGGCAAGCGAACACAAAAGGCAGCAACTTCTAACAACAACAATGACAAAAAGTTCAAGACACATGGTCTTATGAATCTATAATCCTAAGAATTTCTAATTTTCTAAAAATTCCTGTGAATCCAAACTAATCCTACAGTGAACACAATTAGTGGTTAAGAACACAATTTTTGGAAAGAGACAGAACATGGCTTGGGACCTTGGGCACATGACCTCGGGTCTGTTTCATTTGCGGTGCCCTCATCCGTAAGATAATAGTTATGATAATGCTGAAAATGCTAATGCCAGTGCATAGCATACAAGTACTTGGCTTCATAAGAGCCTGGCAGCATGAAATCTATTCCAGCTCTCGTGACAGTACAAGAGCACCAAGGGACCTCCCAAAGCCTCTGTGCTCCTGTTCTCTTGGGTCAAATCAAAGAGCCTGATTTTTTTAAATCAAAAACATCACTTATGCATATTACCCAGTATAGTACTGACTTTTAAAGTAATGGGTTTGAAAGGCTACTCTCACAGGTGGCTAAATTAGGTAAAAATTAATATATATTCAGAGAGGGACTGGGCCCTTAAGGAAGTCAGCACGAAAAAATAACGACATCAGAATTACAGCTGGAGGCACACCTGAAGAAGGCCCTGCCTCAGGATGAAGATGCCTACACACCTCCCTAAGGGATAAACAGCAACTTGAGAGTAATTAGCACCTCCTGGTCCATCAAATCCAGAGAAGCATCAGTCACCAAGTGGATGACAGAGCATCCAGACCCATTCTTTCCCCCAAAATGCCTTTTCTCTTTCCATGTCTCCCTGCTAAATGACTCACTTCCCTACTGGATCAATATTGGCTATCCTTACAATCCTATAGGGAGACTATAGTTTGACCCATGTTGTACCCAGGTTATAACTGTTGTATAAACTTCCCCTGACAAAGGGCCTCAGTGGCCACCCACTCAGGACAGATCCCTCCTGGAAATCTAGGAGCTATTTTTCTCCCCCTTATTTCCAGCGAAATTCTCCTAATTTTATCCTTAGGTTCATGACTTCATCCTTTGAACTTGTGAGACCACAAAGTTGGCACATTTGACACGTACCTGCTCAGGTGTTATATTTCTCCTATATCAACACTATTACTTCTGTGACATTGCTGTTGCCTGCAAAAATCAGTTTGCAAAGTCCACACAGGGTGGACTTTCAGTGAGTTCTCCTGATGGCTACTCCTCTGACTGGACAACTTGTGCATACACACTGTTAAACACTGTAATACTTACCATGCTCACCCATTTCCAACTCTGTATCTCAGTATCTACTCCTTCCTGCCTCATACAGCATGAGACTAAAATAGATACATGAGAAATCTGAAATAGTTAATATACTCACACACATGAAAGGTGGTGCTGGCATAAAAGCAACACACTGCCTAACTATTTATATACGAAGTTGTTTTAAGGACAGATCTCAGAAAGTTTTTCCTAAGCTTCCAGATTATTCCTTGTTAACAAAGACAGGAAAGAAAAGTGAGCTGAGTTGCAAGTGCTCCTGCCCAAGATCATGCAAAATGTCTGGGAAGTTACCCCAGATCATCTCTACAACGGCGACAAATAATCTCAGAACTGCCCTCAAACAGGAGCAGCCTACAGACACTGAGATCACCAGTTTCTCAAGTACTCTACTTATTTGTTCCTCCACAGACACACCCACCACACTACACATGCTGTGGGTTGAGTGTGGCTTTCGAGTCACCCCAGAGTCCACTGTGACTGCAGGCATGGTCTTCAAGCAGGGGATACCAGGAGCTGGTGGAACCTTTGGGAGGTGGTGCCTAGTGGGAGGTGCGTAGGCCAGTGGACCCGTGCTCTCTGAAGGTGGCTCTGTGCAAAGTAGCTCTTACGGTACTCCTTGGCTGTTCTCCAAGAAAGACGCTATAAAAGCAAAAAATCGGTCCTACCCAGTCCTCTCTATGGCTCAAGATGTGACGTCGTGCTCCAACATGTGCTCCCACCATCTGTGAGGGAGTCTCAGACCGGAACTAAGCCAATGGAGGTGAGCTCAGTAAACCTCTTCTTTTCCTAGTATTTCATTAGAGTGACACAGAGCTGATGAACATGGTGTATTTTGCTTTTGCTTCCCCACTTGTCCCGTTTAGAATGTAAGCCTCACAAGGGAGGGATATCTTCAGTCCTAGCAAAGAAAGAATGGATGAAAATCTGGAAGAAAGCACTGGTCCTTGGGAGTTTCACATTTGTGCAGCTCACTTGATTTGAGGGCTCGCCCGCTGGATAGGAGGTGATCAGATGTGTGCGCCAGGGTTGGGGGACCCTGCAGCCTGAACAGCCAGCAACTTTCAGAGGCCTGGATCCATCCCAATGCTCACATGCACCCTGACCCCAGCTTGTTAGCACTGACTTCCAGCCATCTTATCTACCACCTGACTCCCCATGCTTTATTATTTCTTGGCTGTCCTCACATCTTCCCCAAGGAGGAAAACAGCCATGTGATATGGAATTTCTGTTTGGAAAGGCTTTTCTTCAATTTTCACCCAAAACCTTCCCTCCTAGCACACTAAAGTTAAAGAAAAATACTCAGAACCTCCTGAAAAAAAAGCTTCTGAACCCCAGGTTTTTCTATTCCCCCTCTTTATCACCAAGGCTTTGTAATGCATTCAGCCCTTGCCTCAATAGCCACCTGTGGGGAGCTGCTGCCCGGGGGAATTCAGCTTTGCAGAAGGGATGGCAGGTGCCAGCCTGCACTTGCCAGGGCTATAGCCCCAAGGGGCCTTGCTCTAGGAGCAGCCTTTGAGCCCAAGGCCAGGCTAATAGTTTTAATAGGTAGGAGAGGAAAGATAAAACATGGGAACATTTATTGAAGCCAGGAATGTAGTTCTAATGCCCTTTTTCCTTTTATGGAAGACAAGTCCTAAATCTATAATTTCACAGATCCTGACCAACTAGCATTAGAAGAAAGGCTATCACCCTTGACCTCCAAGCTCAGGCAACCAGCTAGGGGTGCCTCCGAGTACCTCATGGTCCTCCACCTCCAGTGTGGAGGGACTGGCCTCTGTACATTTCTTCTGGAGCGTCCATGATGGCTGAGGGTGGTATGAATGGGACATCTGTGGACTGAGAGCTGACACCACTCCCTGAGGAGGATGTAGGGCTCAGGGTCCAGAGAACACTGGGTTGAAGGTCGGAGACCTGGCTCTAATGCAGGACCCACCCTGAACTCAGTCTAACTTAGGTTTTTGTCAGGTCCTGCATTTCCTTATGTGTTCAAATGAAGAGCTGGGTGAAACGTTTTATGGCTAATTTTAGCTTTGTGCTGCTCTAGACACAGACTGCCTACAAAATGCCTGGCTACACCAGAAATCTCCCCTCACACTTCTTATCAAGGAAGGCCTGGAGAATGGCAGGCCTCACATGACTGCTGTAGAGCTCCATGCCCCATCCCCATGGGAAGAGTCTGAAGTCAAAAGGACCAGAGACGAGACTTAGGCTCAGTATATATGAGCTGTTTTAGTTTAAATGAAATTTCAACCTGACATTAGACTTACTAATGGACTCAGCAAACCACTGAGCCTCACTTTCTTTTCTTTCTTTCTTCCTTTTCTTTTCTTTTCTTTTCTTTTCTTTTTTCTTTCTTCCTTCCTTCCTTCCTTCCTTCCTTCCTTCCTTCCTTCCTTCCTTCTTTCGAGACAGGGTCTCATTATGTAGTTTAGGCTGGCTCTGAGTTCACCCTGTAGCCCAGGCTGGTCTCGGACTTGCAATGATCCTCCTGCCTCAGCCTCCCAGGTGCTGGGATTACAGGCCTGTGCCACCATGCCTGGCTTGAGCCTCACTTTCTCCATCTGCATAGCAGCAAAGATCATCCCACCTACTTCACAAAGTCACCAAAAAGAACAAATGAGATCAGCTGAGACAAAAACACTGTTAACTGTAAAACTCTAAAACACTAAAACAAAGGTTATGAGGAAGAAGCACAGCAGAAGAAAGAATTCCTGAATGTTTTAGGATGAATACTTGTTATGTTTACCAAAGCTCACTGTAGGGATCAAAGACATTCAACACTTGGCCACCATCCATGAATGTCTGTGCCTCTTCAAACTCCTATGCTGAAGTCCTAGTTCTATGTCCTAATTTCCAGTGTGATGGTATTGGAAGGTGGGACCTATAAGAGGTAATTAATTTATGAGGATGGAACCCTCATGATGAGAATAGCATCCTAATAAAAGA
This sequence comes from Dolichotis patagonum, assembly GCA_004027295.1. Lineage (NCBI taxonomy): Eukaryota > Metazoa > Chordata > Mammalia > Rodentia > Caviidae > Dolichotis > Dolichotis patagonum. The sequence continues at coordinate 19,185 of PVJX010002666.1, forward strand.
CAAGGAAGATTTCCCCCTCTCCTATGTGTGAGTAAAGCAAGATAGCCAGGCATCCACACCCTAGGACAATCACTCTCATTAGACGCGGACAATGCTAGCCCCTGATGTTGGACTTCCCAGCCTCCAGACCCCTGAGAGATAAATTTCTGATGCACCACTCAGTCTGTGGTATTTGCCATAGCAGCATAAACTTACTAAGACAATGCACCGTGAACACCATGGTGGCAGCCATTGGCTTCTGAATTCTTGGCTGAGTCTAACTGAGATTTGCTATCCTGAGACCCTGATGCCCTCCTGCCCACAGAGCTGCAACCTAACTCCAAGCAGTCAATCTGCCCACCTCACTGGGTTGCACCCCCTGGCGAGGTCAGTCTGGACTCCAGCCCCATCATCTGCGTTCTGACTTTTAACTTCTAGAGATAGCTAAAAATACTTTGGAGGTTGAAACTTACTTTATGAAAGCTAAAAAAGATTCAGAGTAACAGAGATGCCTTCTCACGGAAATACTTTTCTTGAACATTTCACTTCACTGTTAATACCAATCAAATGAAGTGATGCTATTTCTGGACAAGAAATGTGGACATCATCAATTGCTATTCTGTATAAACATAATATAGCTGAGGGCCACAGTTACAAAGTATGATTTTTTATGACACTGAATTTTAAGAAGATAATCTGGGGATGGAACCAAACAAAATGGCTATATATCTGTGGCATATCTGAACCCTACACCCATGAACCCAACACCCACTGGCTGTTATTTATAATATCCAGTCAAACTTTTTATTCATAAAACAAGTAAAAATTTCTTTCTTTGCAATCAGAAGATTGGATTCTAGTTCTTCTTGCAGAACAGTTTAATGCTTATCCCTCTAATTACAATGAATTAAAATACACTGTATGCACATAACAATTCAACTCTAAACAGACTTTGCTGATTGCCTGGAAATATTAAGGGCAAAAAGTTTAAAACGTAGATTCTGGGTACGCAAACAGCCTCTGGCCTTGTATGAAAAGCCGGAAAAGTCTGATCAAGGGGGAAGAAAGAGCCCTTTAGTAAAATTAACACTGTTATAGCTCTGGTTAATCATCATCAACATGGAAACCTTGGAGCTTGGGTACAAATAAAGTGATGAGCAGGGCACTGCACAGTGCCATTCAAAGGCTTTCAAAAAGCATTTAAGATTATCAAGTGCCCTTCCAGAAGAAGGCAGAAACAAGCTGAAAATATACAGCAGAATAAACCTAATGGGAAATACGTTTGGGAGAGAAAGAAAAATATGAAGAAAACATTGAGCTTTTGTACATATGGTTTTTGCCATATATAAGGTCTAAGTGGGTATTGGGGTGACACTTACTCTACAGGCATTTCTTTTTTTTTTTTGGTACCGGGGATCGAACTCATGACCTCACGTTTGCCAGGCAGGCGCTTAAGCCACTGAGCCAAACCCCCGGCCCTCTACAGGCATTTCTATCTAGGACACCAGACAGGATGCTCCTTTGCTTCTTTAGGACAATGAGTGGCCACAATACTGGAAGGCAAACACCATGGCCTAAGAGGCTTCTCTTTCCTTCTTCCAAAAGAAAAGCAGTACAGCAGCTCTGGGGTGCAGTGAGAGGAGGGGAGCACCTGGACTCATGGAGTGAAAGGGAAGCAAAACATTGTGATGAGTGATCCCGTGGGATGTCTGAACACATCTCGCTGAAGCATCCCATCTCAGCTTCCCCTTAGAAGACTCTGGAGGCTGCAGAGTCTGAGGATGGTATTCAGGAACATGGGCTTTTTCTAAAGCTCTTGTGGAGGCCTCCACGTTCTTTTTACCCTGCAGGACTGCCTTGTGCATTGGAGAACCCCATAAAGAATTAGCCAGCCATCACCCACCAACCCCAGTCACATTCCTTCCTTTGGTTTACACTCCCAGGCACAAGGGTTTAAGACAAGAGTTGAGACAGTGCTCACACATTGCAGATTAGTTATCCTATGGTAACTCAACTCTTAGCCAGAGATGTCTGGCAATGCATTCTCCTTCCTTTGTGCCCCAAGCCTCTTTGCTAATTTACCAAGTACCACAATGACCTCTTACCTCCTTTACAAAGCTAATAAAACTCATTTGTATACCATCAACCAAAGCTCAGAAGCAGTTCCTTTGCCTATGGGAACAGTAACTCACTCTGGCACGGCAAGATTGCAGAGCCAAGAATAACCTTAACTCCCCATCTATTCCTAGTTTGACACTGACTTTCTCAATAAGGCTTGGCTTTGAAATGCAAATTACGAACTTAAAAATACAGAGTGGAGGGCATACTTTAAACAGACTGGGCATTTGATTGTTGGTTATGAAAGCTGACTATACTTTTTAACAGAATAGGATAAGCTGGCCACTGTAATCCACATAGGCAAATCAACATGCCCATTTCTGGGAAGGGTAAGGCAAAGTTAAGTTTATACATAAAGTATACATACATACCTAGAGAGTAATTGCATGGAAATGCAAAAACAGTATGTGACCCATGATTGTTCTATGGGGAACATTTGAATGAAAGTAGACTCTGGATGGATCCAATCTCTCCCTAAAACATGACTGATCTCAAGAGAATCCTCTTTTCCACTCATAATACAGTTCCTCCACCAGCTGAGACTAATAGAGTGCGTGCACCCCAATGTTTAGCTCTGTTGCGATTCATCCGTTCATCTCTTTCCCAATCTAGCGCTGCCAGTGTGTAAACAGTGTGGCAGCCTGGGAAGGAACCCTTGTTTGTGTGCACAGAGCAGCTTTGCTGATGCCTAGCACTTGGCTTTCTGACCCTGGGCCAGGTGTCTCTGGCGAGTTCTTCATTGTATTATATTAACCTGTGTGAGTCTTGTCCTATCTATCAGCCATAGGCGGGCTCAGTCCTGGGAGCAGACAAGGTAGTATCAAAGGGCTATGGAAAGGACTTCGTAAGAATTAAAAGTCCTAGTTGATTGCTACCTTCAAATCCACACTAAGCAGGAGCTGTAGATTCCATTATAAAAATGGGAGACAAATAACAGCAGCCCCAATAGACAAACTTCACTACTAATTAGAATGACTTTTGAGCGGAATTTGCTAAGATGTAGGAAACAGGGTCCAGAAATAAACTGGTGCTCAAAGCAGTTATTCCTTGCTTCATTGTCTTTCATGAGTTTTTTCTCTACTGGAAAAGGAGGAAAGTTGTATGTTCGCCCTCTCTCTGCAGCACCTCCACCCGCGTTCTCCAGCACAACTGGAACCTCCCGATTCCACAGCAGCCCCAAGGGCAGACTGGAGCACTGCCCCCACACATGTGTGCTGCTGAGTGACCAACTTGAGACACACCTGGCACTGACGCTGCGCGGACCGTGAAGTGCAGGGTCATAAGGCTGGCAAAAGCTCTAGAAAAGAATGTAGCCCCCAGACAGAGAAGAAAATCCCTTCTCAAGCAGAGAAGAAAACTGGTGAGGAATTTTTAAACAGATTCTGCAAATCTACACACAAGGCACATAGTCACTCACAACTCTGAAAATCATGCTTATGATTATGACATTATGGGTTATCTCCCCAATCGCTCCTGTGGGCTGCTTCCTCTGTCACATGCACAGCCAGCTCCACTGAATGTAGCAGGCCAGTTTAGGAATAACGTGTTTTATGACCTGTCTGTGGTTGTATCACTAGGCTTCACGCTAGCAAGCATAAAACTGAGCTTGCTTCTTTACCACAGAATAAGTACATATATCCTATTTCAAGGTCAACTACTAATGGGTGAGAAGAGTATACTGTGTTCCTCCAGAGATGTCACAAATTAAACAAAGGAAGCATAATTTCCTTGATTCTTTCAAAAGGAACAGTTTTTAAAAACATAATTGCTTCTTGGGTAGTCTGAACTGATCTTGCAAACACATCAAAAAAGAATTAATCACCATAAAGACATTTTAAAATGCAAACAGGCAAGATAAGTTATCTCCATCATTGCCTCAGAACTGGAATACAATAAAAATTATCTTGACGCACAGTAACAGTCACACTGAATTATTTTTCTTCGGTCAGTTCCAGGTCAGAAAGGGCCCCCATCTCTCCCCAAGTTTGGGGAAGGCTGCGTGGAGCTCCTGCAAGAACTCCATCCCTCACCTCGATGTGGTCACAGTGAGGAGCCAGGTGCCGCTCTGAAGACCAGAAAATGTCTGCAGCCTATAAAAATTACTTTCAACTTCAGCAGCTTCTAGGCCTAAAGCCAAAAGATAATGAGTTACCACAAACATATTTTCTTTTCTTTCTTTAAAAACAATTATCTGGTGGGACAGAGGGTAAAACAAAAGCAATTTATACTACCTTCCCCAAGGGTGAGGAGAGCCATGCATCAGGCCTGCTTTTCATCTCATGTTCTGGTACCTGACTTCCATTCAAGGGTCAGGATTCTTTTCATGCTCCTCATTCCCCTCGTTCATTCCACCCTCAACAAAGCCGGCACCTCAGTTCCCTGGGCTGAGGGTACCCCACATCCACGCACTTTTCATTATTGCTGAAACATCTTTCCTGTCAGCCACAACTACACACGAACTTGCTAGCAATCTCCACTCAGGAGAACTTCAATTCTTTTGAGGAAGAAAAAATAATCATTCCTGGACTTTATTTCTCCACGAACGCCCCCTTGTCTGAAAAAGTTCAGTGTGTCTAGCTTGTGACTTATTTCCTCAGGGGCTTTCAGCGCCCCGTGAGCACATACTAGGCTTCACAGTGCCACCACCACGGGACAGTGGCCTCTGGTTGTGAGGAAGATGCCCTATCCCTTCTCCTGACAGAATCAACAAAGAACTGAGGGTGTTTTACAAAGGACACTGAGCTGGACACAAACTCTCCTGTAAGTATGGCCTGCCAAAGACCTCAGCCCAACTGAGCCTTGGTCTACTTGCCTGTGAAATGAGAATACTACCATGTACTCGCTCCCAGGCAGTCAGGATTAAATGAAGTAATGTCAAGGGCTGGCACCTGCTTAGTGCTCGACAAACACCTTTGCTTTGCCCCTTCTCTAACCTCTAAATCAAAATCATATCAGATGACACACAGACTTTGGGGGAATCTTTGCTAGAGGGATGGTTTTCCATACTGTATCTTGGATGATTCTAGCAGTCTAGTCTCTTCCTTTGAAATGACAAAGGTGTAACATGTTCTTCACAAACAAGATCACTAAATTAACACGTTCCACTGACAATAAGTGTAACTGCCCAGAACAACAGCAGATCCCAGCTGTGCCAAACGCTTTGGCCATGTGTGGAGTTTCTCCCAATGTCCTCATGACTTTTCCCTAAAATCACTGTTCAAAGAATGGGTGTGAAATTCAGCTTGCTTATTCTGAAATGATGTTCAATGTCCACAGAGCCTATGCAAGGTGCAGGTGGGAGGCTTTCCTGACACATGTGCGACATTTATTTTCATCAAGGTCTTCTACTGTCCCAACTAAAACATTTTTAAAATAACTTCCCTTTATCTTTAGGTAACTTTCTACCAAAAATCACAAAATAATTTTTTAAATGCCCTTGGAGTTACAAATGTAAACTAAAAAAGACTGAAATACCTACTGTGACTATAGATTCGAGGTCAATAAAGGGTTACATTGGCTACACCAGGTTAAATATGCCATCCTAAGGCTACTACATTCAACAGTGACAAATATGGACTTGAATTCGCTATGGAATTAGATTTTTCGTTTCCTAAATAGTTAAATATTGGGCTTATACCAGTGCTTTGCTTTGATTTGCTCTTCTCTTTTTGTTTCTTTTTTTTTTCTTTTGTGGTTTATGTCTTATTATTTATTTATTTATTTATTTATTGTGCCAGGGATCAAACTCACAACCTTGCACCTGCTAGGCAGGCACTTACGCTGCTGAGCTAAATCCCCAGCCCTCATTCATTTATTTTCTGCCTTAAAAACATAGGCAAGGGGCCAGGGATTTAGCTCAGTGGCATAAGCACTTACCTGGCAAGCGCAAGGTCATAGTTTGATCCCCAGCACCAAAAAAAAAAAAAAAAAGTAAGGCATAAAACATGTTTTTGATATACATATCCACGCTTTCTTCAGTTAAGCAAGTCAGTTTGTTTTCTAAACACCAACTATGTACTTTGAGTATTTGGGAATCAAGATACATTATACAAAAATAAATTAATGGTCCACAAGCTTATTGCTTATATCTAAGTTATGGGAAGACCAAAGAAAAGATGCAGATCAAAGGTTCTTTTCATATCTTGGCTCAACCCCAGTGAATGTACAGCTGGGACACGAGTTGTGTCCGTTATATGACTGCTGAGATTATTGCAGGCACCTCAAAGGAGCCAGTGCATCAAGCCCAGATACCTGGCAACTGTGGGAGAAGACATACACCTCCTGCTGTGGGCCAGGCCTCAAGACAAGACTAAACAAATGCACCCATATCCTGAGGACTGATATTCTAAATAGTTTCCTATCACCCTGAGCCAGCCTGGAGTCACCATCCCTTCCCCCTAGGGAAGAGTCACTGCTCCTTAAGAATGCCCACTTTCTATGTGACTGGCTTCCCCACTTGTCCCTAATGTAATCAATTTTACCTGAACTGTTGATCTTATTGGCTAACTATAGTTATGTCCCACCTTATGCCCATCTGCTTTGTGAGTTCCCAGTCTTCCCCCACCTTGAATCCCTCTCGCCCCATGATTTTGCTGTATAAAAGTCCCTAGAAAGACAGAGTCCTTGGCAACCCACTTGGGGCCCCTTCTGTCTCTCTTCAGACAGAAGCTTTCTTTCTCTCAATAAATATATTCTACTCTTAACACTTCGTTGTTCCTAAAATTCATTCTTTGATTTTGGAGAACAGGAACTTGCGGACATAGTAGGTCAGGAGTTTCATTCCCTTATATCAGGATGACCCAAGTAGTATGTATTTTAGAAGCAAGTTTATTGATAGTCCCTTTTAGGTAAGATTAATAATACCTTACATCCATTGGGTCACTAATCACTTTTCAACTTTATAGCAATTTTCTTAAGGCAAGGAATGATATAGAATGACATATACAAACAGATACTATTCTATTTACCACCAAACTTAAAGCAAGGTAAGTAAAATGGGTGCTGGAAGTGTTAATTAACTTGATTGTGGTAATCATTTCACAATGTATCCATACATCAAGTCATCACATTAAATGCCTAGGATATACTATATACAGTTTTTGTCAGTTATACCTCAATAAAGCTGGCATAAGAAACCCTCTAAGCAGTTCTTCATAAAACTAATAAGGAATGTGTTATATTTTTAGACATGTGTGTGTGCGCGCGTGCACTGTTGCTGTTTTAATTAGTACTCCAACTTCTATCCCAATCTGTTTTCTGCATTCATTCTCTCTCATGCCAACAGAGTAATCCCAGCTATGACAACAAAATATTTTTAAAAATAAGAATTGTGGCATAAGTCTTGTGACTTTCTTCATAGCAAAATCCCAACTGCTAATCTTTTGCTCAGAGTGCCAAGAGTGGCCAACGTAGCACCTGTGTGAAAAACAAACCTACCAAGTTCCCAGTTCCTCTTTCTCTGAGAAACGTGAAGGAAGTGGAGAGGAAGGAATGTGCTCAGGGCAAGAGGGGTAAAAAAAATATCCAAATGGCTCCCTCCAGTCCTATTTCCCCATCTCTGAGTGTTTTTCTAGCTGAGCCTTTAAAAAAGTCTGGTGAGAAAGATCACACACTGTATATGTCAGGCAATAAACCCACCTCTCAAGCTTATGAGAGGTCTTAAAATGTCCACAAAAAAACACACCTTTCCGGATGTGGGAGGGGGACAGCAATTGAAGAAAGCAAACATCTCTCCGCAAGTCATTGACGCCTTTGTCCTTTGGCTTCTTTCATGGTTTCTGCACCTGTCTAAACTTTAGGTGATGAAGATATGCGGCGTCAAGACCAGTGATCAATCACTGTAATTTATTTCTAAAGCAATCATTCAGACTACAATTACACACTGTCACTCTCACAAGCCAACTCACAGTTATTGACAAGAATAAAATTCTAACTAGGAAGTAGTTGCAGATTCTAGAAAAGCTTTGTTGAGATACATTCAGAAGGACAAAATAAGTGAACAATTATATTGATTAAGATTGAAGAAAACCCAATGTCTACTGAAAGATGAATGGATAAACACATAGGTTATAGATACAATTCGGGCCTTAAAAAGGAAAGAAATTCTGATACCTGCTAAAACACAAACAAACCTTGAGGACATTGTGTTAAGTGAAATAAGACAGCCACACATACGAAAACCAATCATTATAGAATTTCACCTATATGAATTTTCTAGAGTAATCAGACTCAGAGAAATATAAAGTTAAATAGTTGCCAGGAAACGAAGAACTGTTGATTAACAGATGCACAATTCCAGATTTGCAAAATATAAAAATTCTGCCGATTGGCTGGATAACAATATGAATACATTTAACACCACTGAATCAAATATAAAAATAGTGGAGATGGTCATTCTTATGTTATCTGCATTTTACCACAATTAAAAAATAATAAATAAGTAAAATGAGAGGGGGCAAATGGACAATAAAGAACGGCTCCCAGCCTGAATTTGTCCACAGATATCTAAGTATGTAGAGAGCACAAAGATCAAATTATTCCAAGCATATCTTTTGCACTGCAGGGGCATTTCTTTGCTTGTGTATTTGGACAAAGCTAAGTCTTATCCTAACAAATCCCTCCAGAGAAGACTGGCTCTGGATTCAAGTTCTAATGAAGATTTTAGGCATGTTTCTTTTAGCCTAAAGGTCCCTCTGGCATTTTCCCAATCTTCATTTCACTGAAATATTTACCTATCTTCTTATCTCAGATGCTGAATTATGTACAGATGTCCTTCGGAGAAGCTCCCTGGGGTAGCCAGCTGGGAGCCCCTGCTACCTTTCTTTTGGAAGAGGCCTATTGTAGACAAATATCATCTTATTCCTACTTAGTGGACAGCTCTCTGCTTAATGCTGAGAATTTAAGCCCGGGACAGCTGCCCCTCAAGTACCATCTGCCATAGCTGCTTATGGCCTTGTTTGATGCGGCTGAGAGGAAAATGAAATTCATTTCCAGTATTGTTAGTAAAGAACTCATTATGCTTGATGTTACAGTTAGTCGGATTGAAGTAGGTTTTTTTAAAAATCATATTTGAAGCCAGGACAATAGAATATAGGATATATACTTTTTTTTTTTAATATTTCCTTGTTTCTCTGGCTGGGGTCTGAGAAGAAGGAGCTTCTAAGTCTTTTCTGTTCAACTGAAAAGAAACCACTAGATTGTTCAGAGCTGAAGATGGATTTCCCACCTGGATAGCTGATACTGGATTTCCTGAGAAAGACTCTAGAAGTGATTCAGAGATAAGAAAGGTTCTTAATTATATCAACTCACTGAATCCAGTATGTTTTAACTCAAAAGACACAATCCTACCATTAAACATGTGGGAGACAGATCGAAAGAAATCCCATTTACTTTTTCTCCACATAAATAGTAAGTCCTCTCTGCTGAACTATAACATGTACAAATAAGGAGATTTTACAACAGGCACTGTTCTCTGAGCATGTTTAAGTATGGATCTGTGTAAAATGAAAAGTTACATTCCTGTTATGAAAAGCTCATCCTCTTTTGGAAAATACCCAATCAGCTCTGGGGGAAAATCCTTCACTATTCCTATTATTAACTAAAGAAAGGCTTTGGGTTTCTACATTCCTCAACAATAAGGTCAGAACTGACTCCTGGAATCTACCCTAAAACCTCAACTTCCTGTTCGGCAAGATTTACCTCAAAGAATGAATTGGTCCCTGTTGCTGCCAAACAAAGACCTTTATATGAAATCAATTGGATTAGGACATCCCACAATTTTAGCTGATGCTCCACATACTAAAAGGTATAGCACAAGAAATGCAACACCTTTCTGTCTGATTGCCTAGAAATGATGCATAAGTAGGTACATGTTTATTGAACATTGTCACAGAAGTGAGATTTCTAGATAACACACTTAAAAACATCTTTCTAGCTGCTAATTTTAAAATCATCATATGTATTTTTAATTTTGTATTCACTCAGCCTTCTGAACTGTAATATGATGACAAAGATTAATTCTCTTTAGAGAACATAATGTCACCATGAGCACTAGTTTTGTTATTAATAGAAAAAAATGGAAATAAAAAGCTGCGTGTGGTAGTGCACACCTGTAATCCCAGCACTAGAGAGGCTGAGGCAGAAGGATATTATTGCAAGTTCAAGACCAGCCTGGGCTATAAAGTGAGCTCAAGGCCAGCCTGAACTGCATAGTGAGGCCCTGTCTCAAAAACACACAAAGAAAGGAAATAAAAAGGTCTGTTTGTGAAGGACCTTCAAAGAGTGAACTGAGCAGAACACTGGCTCCACCCATAATTAAAAATACAGTAACTCTAACATAATTGGAATTGGAGAAGGAAAAACAGCTTAGTGGAACCAAGCGCAGAGCTCAGAATTAGAACCAGAAATCAGGAGAAATTTGGAACTCATGGAATGATATTTCAGATCAGTGGGGAAAAGATTACTCAGTCAGTGGTAGTGGGATGTAGATGAGCCACTTGGAAACAGAAAGAAAGCTGGTTTGCTATCAAACTCCCTACTTCAAAATAAACTTCAGATGGACTGAATGCTTCAACCCAAGAAAGTTAAACTCTAAAAATAGCAGACTAAGACACAAGTTTCAACTACATAATATTAGAATGGGGGAGGCCTTTCTAAAAATGGAATCTCAAAGGCAGAAATATGAAAAGAAGTAGTTCTAATTTTTTTTACATGAAAATTAAAATTTCTTGGGAGAAAAGCTCCCCATAAACAAAAGGAACACCAGACAAATATTACATCAACTGTGGTAAAAGATTCATTCCTCAATTTATGCAGGGGTCTTGTACATTGACACAAAAAAAGAGTAATCATCCAATTAAAAAGGGGCAAAAGCACAGCCTCACTTGGTGACACACTCCTATAATCCTAGCAGCAAAGATGAGACAGGAAGATTGCCAGGTTTAGCCTAGCCTTCGTAACTCAGCTAAAACCTATCTCAAAATAAAAAATAAAAAAGGTGGTGATGTAGCTCAATGCAAAGGCATGAATTTCAATCTCCAGTATTGCAAAGAAGAGAAAATTGGGGCTGGGGATTTAGCTCAGCAACATAAGCATCTGCCTGGCAAGCGTGAGGTCTTGAGTTCGATCCCCAGTACCAAAAAAGAAAAAAGAAAAAAAAAAAAGAGAAAAGTAAGTAACATAGGACAAAATAACTTAACATCTATGATTTTTAAATTATTTATTAATCTTTTTAAGACAGGGTCTTGCTATGCAGTCCAGGCTGGCCTTGAACTCACTTTGTAGCCCAAGCTGGCTTTAAACTCACAGCAATCCTCCTGCTTCAGCCTTCTGAGTGCTGGGATTACAAGTGTGTACCACCACGCCTGGCCCACATCTGTGTTTTTAAAAACACAAAATAAACAGCTTTTGTTTCACTCATTAGGGTAGCAAATTTTAAAGACTGAATATTCAGGGCTAGTAACAATAAACTATTATTCTTACATGTTGCAAGAATATGCAAACTTGTGCAACCATTCTGGTAAAACTTGTAAACACTTTTCACAACCAAACCAACTTTTAGAAATTTACTTTAGAAGATTATTGTGTACACAAATACAGAACAGATGAAGAAAAACCCTGAGACATATGAATGGACTCTTCAATGCTGCTTTGCCTTTCTGAAAAGAAAAATATAGACAGAAAATGGAGTTGCAGACTGAGAAAAGCAGAATCAAGAGAAGCAATCATTTCCATAGGAGACTTTTAATAATACTCTATATGGTGGTAAACAAAATGATCATTAAAAGTTGAATTATATCTGTAAGAGCGAGCATGGAGCAACCTAGGAATGCATCAGCAAGCAAAGAAGCAAGTTATACAGTAACTCCACATTATGAAAATTTACATAAATTTGCTTTGCATTTATCCCTGGGGATACACAAATGGTATTTTGGGAAAGACTCTTATAAGAAGCCATTAACAGTGGTTACTTTTAGAAAGAACTGAGAGTAAAATCTTTTAATCCTGTAAGTATTTGTATACATGCTACCGTGCATGGGAAAATCTCTAAGTCATACATACAAGTAAACCATGTATACATATATGTATATTATATACACTACAGTACTTTTTATACTGCTTTAGTTTCTATCTGCATATATTTGTATTAGTGTACAAGACCACTTCATAAATTGATGAATAAATCTTTTACCACAGTTGATGTAAATATATGTAAGTATATACAAATACAACGGTATATGCAAGTATATATTGTATATTTACAAAACTGACAGTTTTTAACCTTTAATTCTTAATAACTTTAAAAGCAGCCATTGTTAGTAGAGAGATATATCTTATACATTAGACATACCTTACTAATTTAGTGAAAGATTATGGAAACAGAAAAGATAGCAACTGAGAGCAAAAGAGAACTAATTTTGTTTATATTTAACAAAACTTTTAAATTTAAAATGCTTAGATTTTAGCAGTCATTTTTTTCTCAACTGTCTTTTTTCTCACATCTGAACTGATGACTACACTCCAAAGCTTGTGGCCACTATTTGCTATGACCATGGCCTTGTGTGTATTTCTACATTAGCTTACCAGCTACTATGATGTTGGCACTGGTGTGTCTTAGAATTAAGTAGATAGGCTACAAAGGTCTCCATGCTATGCCTTCAAGCATAATTTCACGCTAGCAGTTCAGATTGGTAGAATTTTTTCAGTTTTAATTATCTGTTTTATTAGCCTCTCACTTTGGTACAAAATACCTTACATATACAATTTAAAGGAGGAGAGCTTTATTTTGACTTGTAGTTTCAGAGGATTCATTCCATGGTTGGCTGGCTTCAAGACAGAAGCATCATGGTGGAAGGAAGGATGTACCGGAGAAAACCAGTTGACCTTATGGCAGCCAGGATGCAGCGAGACAGAGAAAGAGCCAGAGATGTATAGGGACCATATATAGTCTCCAAGACCACTCCATAACCCACCCAGACCCATCCAAAAGTGTGCTTAGCCAAACTCCTGGGGATCTTTCAAGCAAATCAAGTTAATGATAAAGATGAATGGTCACAATGCTCAAAGAGTTTCAGATTTTGGAGCATTTTAGATCCTGGATTTTTGCATTAGGAATGTTCAACCTGTACAGCTCTTGCTTACATGAAGAAAATATAGAAAGGGTAATCCTATTAGGTACAACTGTGGAATGCTTCAGAAATAATTTTTGAAAAAGTTGACTGGCAAGCTGGAGTGCTGAGTCCCACTTCAGCCCAGGGAGAATGCATTTCCAATTTTTCTTCTGTGTGTGTTAGCTATTAGTGGAAGGGTAGTAAGCCATAATCTATATGGACTTGGTGGCCTACTGAGCATAATGTGGTATCCAAAGACAAGGAATAAGCAAAGCAACCAGAGAAGAGGATTTGCATTTCTTAGGATTACACGACAGAGAACTATCTCCTTATAGCTTGTGCCAGACATTTACAGTCAGTCAGTCTCTCTCTTTCTCAGAATAGTCTCACCCACTAGAAAGCTGTATCATATGTTGAGATATTTCTGCTTACTTGAAAATAATTTCCAAGTGAAGTCTATAATTCCTTATGAGGTGGATCTACTAGACAGAAAGAGTACTGCACTAAATGGGAGGTAGCCAATTAGAGAATATAGTTGTCTAGAACATTCTTTTTGAGGCAGTTTAAGGCAAATAAAAACTTCTAAGAGTAAACTTCACAATGAATCATTCTGTTCAGGCTGGGGAAACTTGCCTGGCATTGGACCACAATGGATGCCACTGGGCCATGAGGGAATAGATGAAGGTAGAGGGAAGAGGTGGAGAAGGGCTGTGGCAGTGCTAGCCACAAGAGGACAGGGACTGGAGCACTATCAGATATATATTCCCCCCAGCAAAGGTACCACATCAACTGTCCTTCTGGCATTGTCTCACCCAGTCCTAAAGAGCCTGGAGACCAAGCCCTTCTTAGATGGTTAGACATGACTTTCCTTCTACAGAGACCCACGCAGCCTATAGCTGGCCTTTCTCCAGGGACACTAGGGCAGCCTGACTCTGGAACTGGCTATATTCAGTAAGTCACTTGAACCGATGCACCTATTATTCTGACAAATAAAGCAAAACAGGAGCAAAGATGGATTCCGAGGAAAGACTGGAGTCCATCTCGAGAGGCACCTTTAACATTGGTTTGGAGAGATACTTAATTTCTATATGCTAAAATATGTCTCCCCATAATACGACCCCTAAATGCAGTGAAACCACAAAAAATACTAGAGGTGTCAGAAAAGACAAAAGGTAGCATTGGCACAAACTTTCTTAGTGTGGCATGTAGGTGAATTAGCCAACTCTATGGGCATTATTTCCTCTCCCATAAAATAGTGACAATGATAACCATAGGAAAGGAATGAAGGTTAAATGTGAACACATATGAAAAGTACCTGGCCCAGCTCCTGGCCTATAATAGGTATTGGACAAATACCAAAATTCCTGACTATTGCTTTGCCTTTGAGGTCACTGACTTGTGAACCTAATTAATAATTCAAAAAGTTCATGCAGGACCGAAACTATGCTCCAACTATCTTGACAGTGAGAAAGGAAATATTTTACAAAGGTTAATTTTCTTTATACTGAAATTTGGTGCTAAAATAAACAATAATGAGGACCTACTTGAATGGACCAAAAGTAACTGGCACTACCGAAATGGGAAAAAATATACTGAATGACTGAAGTGTGACGATAAAGACACAAAGAAATCATTTCTCGGTCTCTTGGCTAAGATCAAATGAAGACACAAAGAAATGCATTTTCTGTGGTGAGAAAGAGGCAGTACAACCCAATGGTAGAGCACTTGCCTAGCATAGAAAGGCCAAGGATTTCATCTCCAGAACCAAAAGAGAGAAAAAAGGTAAAAGAATACTTTAACATGTTGGGGGGGGGGGGAAGTTTGCAGAAAAATAGGTGATGTGAAGGTTATATTTAAAAACTATGACATACACAAGTATCAGATTCTTTATACATAAGATTTTATTTATTTAACTCATACATTAACAGTGAGAAATATACTGTATTTTCAGCTTTACAGATAAGTAAACCAAACTTCTGAGACATTGGTATGATTTAAGTGCAAGCCATTTTCAGTTAAATGTTTCTTCTACTATATAAATGAAATTCACGGTGTAATTGTTATTTTACATTTTTTGTATGTCTTTCTACAAGATAGTTTTGAAGTGATTCTATTAAGATTAAATTACTTTCGTAAGAGTCCTGTGCATTTTAAGAATCAATTATGTCTAGATTTTTTACCCTCATGAAAAGAAATAAGTAAATAAACATAAAATGACTCCAATTTACAATACTGCATAAGGAACTTGTGTGACTTCTAGAATAAAAAAAACCTAAATTTATATGACAGGAAATGCAAATCTATTAGAAAAAAGTTTTAGCTTACACACAGAAGCATCCCATGAGCATCAAGGTCAAAACTGTAAAAATATGCTCAGCTTCTTACGAAGTTGACAAGCTGCCTCTTTTTGAAGGATTAAATTCTGCCCACCTTGACTGTGTGAATAATTTTGTAAGGTTTTTTCCAACAAGTCCAAACACTCTAGGACCCGGGTACTACCTCTAAGTGCTCCAGAAGCAAGAGGGAGTTAATGTCATTTATTTCAGGGTCATGTCTATATCAACCTCTAGGACACTGGGTCTAGCATAATGGGGTTGATTCAGGTCCAGATCCCCCATAAAGGAATGTAATGTATTGTGTAAAAAACAGGCAAAGCTCCTGCTTCAGATAGGAGAGAACTCATAAGTACTATTATCCCTCAGGATGGGGTTGGTTCCACAATGCCACAGACACCAAATTCCACAGATGCTCAAGTGACTTGCATAAAACTGCTAGTATCTTATATAATCTATACACACCCTCCTGTATATTTCAAAGCATTTCTTTATAACATTTAAAGGAATGAACATGCTAGACACATAAATAGTTTCTATACTGCATCAAGGAACAATGACAAGAAAAAAGTCTACATGTTCAGCAGAGATGTACATTTTTTTCTGAATCATTCTATCTGTGATTAGCAGCATCTGTGGATCAAAGCCCCACGGATACAGGGGGCTGACTGCTGGCTATAGGTGTTGCTTTTACCTAAAGGTCCTGAGGAAAAGATAGCTGGCTTCTTTAGAGTGACCGCTAAGTAGCCTAAAGGAAACACTGGCAGTAAAACCTAGAAAGTTACCTATATGGACTACTCAGCACAACACTACGAAATCTCAGAGTGACAAAACGACTCAAGTGAGGTTGGCAGGAGACTGAAACTCACAATGAATTGGGTGTTTGTTGACTGCCTTCTGATTACAGACTCAAGGTAAGTTTGGAAAGCAAGTTGAAAGATGATAAATGTCTTATGAATAGCTGGAAAAGAAAAAAACTTGGAGAAAAAGGAAAATGCAAAAAAAAGTGAGTTTGCATAGTAACACAATATGATTTATCATCTCCTGCAAAGTGAGGTGTTCAAAGACAGCCCAACCCAAAACTGCAGTGAACTGTGGGTCACAGAAGAAACTGTGGGCACAGAGCATCAAGTCCTTCAACGCCTTCCCAGACACCCAAATGGCATCCTGTCACTTCCAGGAAGTCTCTAGTTCCTACTAAGGAAGCGTGAGTGAGACACTGCAGTACCTTTCAAAAATATAATTTTCACTAACATTTTTAAAATGCCAGCTCAAATACATCAGTATGAAAAATGATCAGAACACCAACTATATACCAATGACAACACTAGAAAATCTCAGAATCCAGCCCCAACGGGACTAGGAAATCCAAGTCACCAACTATATACCAATGACAACACTAGAAAATCTCAGAATCTGGCCCCAACGGGACTTGGAAATCCAAGTCACTCTCCAGTGTTTTCCGCACTGTTGTCAATGACTGCATGTCCACTCAGCGGTTCTGGGGAAAGGCTGTAAGGGAATCAAGGCCAGGCAATGCCCACTGCTCTTTTAACCCATTTGGTACAAGACTTTGTGCCTCTTTAAAGTGTTCCACACAGTACCTGCCTAGCAAGTGTGAGGTTGTGAGTTTGATCACAGTGTTCCACTACGTCAGCATCAAACCTATTTTTTGTTTCATTGTCAGTGCTCTGGCGTCACTGCCATGATGTCATAACCAAGTCCAACAGCATGAACATTTTCCCTTGTTTTCTTCTTATAGTTTTAGCTTTTCAGGTCTTTTATGCACTTTGAATTTATCTATGTAGATGGTGCAAGGTAAGGGACTAACTTTATTCTTTTGCATATGGATATAGTTTTCCCAAGACCATGTGTTAAAAAGGCTGTCCTGGTCCCACTGAATGATCTTGGCGCTCTTACTGGAAAACACTGTGCAAAGAAAAGCTGTTACACTCATAAGACAGTCTGGGCTCTTTCTTTAAACAAAATACTTCCAAGTGTTTAAATAGAGATAATTCAGCAAACACCTCTAGTTCTCGTATCCTGTGCCAATTCTTGGCAAGTCAACACAGACATGGTGTCCACTAGGATGGGATTATGGTACCGAAGCTCATGTTGTGGAAGACAAGACAGACACAGACATTCACGCAAAGTCTAATGTGCTGCCAGGTGAAATCCCAGCACAAAGGAAGCTGAGGTCGGAGGATTGCTGCAAGTTCTAGGCCAGCATAGGCTACATAGTGAGACTCTGCTAAAAAAAAAAAAAAATTAACGTGCAAAGTGTAAGGAAAAATTTGAATTTTGTATGCCTGAACTCCTGACTTCTTTCTCTTGCTGGACGCCTATAACCATGGTGTCAGTGCCCCAACAACTGCGTACCCAGCGGTTTTCAGTACATCCACACGTTCATGCTGTCTTGGCAGTCTATTTCACTGTACTGTGACTGCCCCGAGATGAAATGTCACACCCATCAGTAGACTTTCCCCCTTTCCTTCTAACTTCTCTAGTGGGCACATAGCCCACTTCTGTATCTCTATGGATTTGCCTATTTCAAACATTTCATTTGAAAGAAATCGTAATAGGGCTTCTCTGTGACTAGCTTGTTTCACATAGTGTAATTTTTCAAAGACCAGTCCATCCTGTAGCATGTACAGTTAACACTGCTTGGATATTACCACATTTTGTTTACCAAATGCACCCAATGATGGTCATTTGAATTCCTTTTTTTTTTATTGGTCATTATGATGAATACTGTTATGGACATCCACATACAAGCTTATGTTTGGATTCAATTTGCATCTAAAAGAAGACAGAGATGGAAATATTTGATTCCAATGCCACTGTTTCCAGCAGCAGTAAGGCTGCAATATGACAAAGGTTAGAAAATACATTTTAGTGGTATTCCAGCCTCTACAAATCATCTCTAAAGTGACAACCTTTTGAGCCTGGAGCACTCTGTGCCATGTTTCTTTCAACATTCATTATTCATTCTCCAAATTTTACAACTGGGTGCCAGATTCTGTGTTGGAACTGGTGTCACAGTGTTGAGTGGGGTAGACGTGGTCCACTTACCGAGCTGAGAGGCACTGGGAAGACTGCTAATTAAGGGAGTACACACAATAAAAATCTACAACCACGACCATCAGGGAGTTACACAGTGATCAGAGGAGGGCTGCACACAAGGTTATGGTACAAACAGGGAAATGCCAATTAAACCTTTTTCAGGGAAGACTAAGTTCTTCAAAACAAATACAAATTTTGACATATGGTTGACAGAGATAAGAGGGTTCATCTCCTTCATTTTCTGTTTGAGTCCAAACTTGAACATTTTAGGCATATATAACACATATTCCTCCCCCAAACAAAGTTGTTCATACTTTTAAAGATTTCACACAAGCACTCTCCCTCACTAGCTTACCTCACTGTTCCATACCAGTCACGCGATCTTCCTTAAAATCTATTTCCAATCTCTTATGTAGCTAAGCATTTGCCCTCTTAAGTTTGTCATCAAGAAACACAGAACAGCTGCCACCAATGTGCTTTTTAGGAGTTCTTTGCATACTTAACATTAATAACTTATCGCTCAACATTTTTCCATACTGAATTCAAGTTTTGCTTGGCCTGGAAACCTTCTTTTTCCTCAACTTTTAGCCATCTTTATCCCTTTTTTCAGTGTTTCCAATCACTCTCTTATTTGTGGAACTCAAATGCTTCACAGAGAAGACATGAGTTCAATGTGGATATTTTTGTTACTTGAAGATTTGCCTGTTGATTTTTAGCTTTATGCTGAGTAGGTCTTCTCTTTACTTAGATGTTAGCTGTCCAAAAACAGACCAACTTATAGGCTCAGAATAAAATCAATTTAATACTGCTTTTGATGAAAATGACACTTGTGAAATAAGCACAAAATGTGTGCCTTCTGAACACGCATGCATGATTATCCTCTCACATATGACACTGTGTCCTACTCTTCTGCCGCTACATTACCACCTACCACTGTGTTCTCTGCGATGCCTCTGAACGACCACAATCATTTTGGCCACTGATCCTCCTCCTCCTGCCACAAACTTACTAATTTTCTGATGCTGAGCACATCTTGTTGATTCCCGGATATTTGCAATGACTGATCATTGATATGACACTTTTTATCCATTCCACTGTGACTATTAATTCCTAGTTAAACACACTTTCATTGTACTCCCATGAGGCAGCCCCTCTAAGAATTTATAGTGAAAAATAATCATTTTTGTGATCTGATAGAGGTGACTTGTGGCAAGCCTCGGTAGCTTCCCTAAAATCAAGGTTGATGGCCTCTTTTGCTTTCCCCCCATGTGGGGGCTGCTATTCTGACACAGAGAAGGGAAATGCGTTCATTGGGTAGGGTGTGCTCTCTCCCAGATCACATCCACACTACCTCCTGCCTTCCGGCCTGCACTCGATACCTACTACCCTCTGTTCACCCTGCCACCAAATTTCCTTCTAGTTCATAAAATTGTTTCATTTGTCAATTCATGGCCATTCTTCATTCCAATGGGCTAGAACAGTGGCATGTTGCTCCATTTCTAAGTTCTACATTCTCTCTACAACTGGTACTCTGTGAAGCTATCATCTGAAATGAATGTTTCAGCATTGTAACAGATAAGCTATTGGTGCCTAGGTTTTAATGTAAACTGTCTGCCAAAACAGTCTTTTGCCAGCACTGCTAATAATTTTGTTCACTCCTTGAACTCCTAGTCAAAGTCACTAGACTCTTTTAAAGTAAAGAAGTTTTGCTTTTGGGGGTTAAGAAAAATAGACAACTTGATCTATTGACGTCATTTAAAACCAACTACATCTCCATGTTCAGTTGTTTCTGATGTATTTAAAAAATGCCTCCCTTGACGTGCTTTGAAAGTTGCCTCTCATTTCCTGCTTGAGCCTTCCCGACCCTCCACGGCTGCTATTCCCTTGTGTTCCTCCTTGGCCCTGTGCCACCCTTCCAGTTTGCTGTCGCTTTCATGTTCATGCCTCAGCTGTTCAAGCCATTCTTTGTTCATCCTACTGGGTTTCCACGAATCTTCCCCACCTTAGTGAGAATCACCTTTCGTTGTTTCCTTAACTGAACTTTCATTCAGGAATATTTGCCCATTCTGCAGGACTCCCGAGTCTTTCTCTACCCAACTTCTGCACTGACAATTTCCTCTTACATATCTGTGAGCTACATCATAAATTCCACCTCATGAATACTGATGATCTGCAGCCCCTGAGGAGCTTATGGAATACTAACATTTTTCATAATGAGATATTCACTTGGCTCTGAGGTCTGTAATACTTCATTTCTGATAGGGCATTCTGGTTGATTCTTCTTCTTCTAGGCTGGAGGTAGAGCTCAGTGGTAGAGTATTTACCCACCATGTACTAGGCCTTGGGTTCAATCCCCAGCATGACAAAAAAAAAAATATACAATAAGAGAATATGAATTTATCTGATTCTGAAGACAGAAGACGGCCTGATACTGTCAAGGTCCTTGGAGGGTCTGATGTTCAAGAAGCCTGAGGCCAGCCTGTACTACATAGCGAGACCCTGTCTCAAAATAAATAAATACTCATCCAGTGGCTTTTCATAAATGAAAAGATATACATCAAAGCCCTTGGAAGGGATCCCTTTGCTTTTTCTAAAATTTTACTTCCCAAAATCTACAAAGTATTTGCCTGATGTTTTCCTTTTTTGTTCTCTTAAAGGTTAAAAAATTGTGCAAAGTAACGTAGCCTTACTATTTAGTCCTCGTCTGTTCTTAAGTAGGCCACACTTCTGAATTCTTAGGTAAGTCACGCATCAGACAAATGAAGAACAGAGATTTCTTTTGCCCTTATTTCCTGTATTTTTACCTTCTATAAAATGGTGTGGTACTTGCATATAACCCAGTACATACCCTTTATACACTTTAAATAATCTCTAGATTACTTGACTAAGTAATATTATATAAATGCTACTAAGTAGTTGCTAAACTATATTTAACAATGACAAGAACAGGCCTATATATGTTGAATATAGACATGTTTTTTCTGATTATTCTCAAACCAAGGCTGCTGTCTGTGCTGGCTTCTAATAAGCGAGGAAGATTTAACGTGGTGCAGGTTCAGGCCACGGATGGCTAGCTGCACTGGCGTGGCCTGCAGGTGAGGTAGGACATCACGGAAGAAGAACGTGGTGGAGGGAAGGTGCTCACCTCATGCTGCAGGGAAGCAGAGAAAGGAGAATGAGCTGAGAGGGACTGGCGAACTGCAACAGTGTCCAGAGTCACACCTCTATGAAGCATTCCCTTCCAATAGATCTCACTTCCTGTTTCTGTC
This sequence comes from Dolichotis patagonum, assembly GCA_004027295.1. NCBI lineage: Eukaryota > Metazoa > Chordata > Mammalia > Rodentia > Caviidae > Dolichotis > Dolichotis patagonum. The sequence goes on from PVJX010002666.1 coordinate 41,055, forward strand.
ACCCCCCCCAATAATGTCATCAGATTATGACCTCATCGATCGATTAACCCACTGAGAAGGTCAGAGCTTTATGATCCAATCAGCTTCCCAAAGCCCTACTTCTAAATATGTGAATTTTGGAAGAACATTTTAGATCTAAACTCTAACAGCTGGTTAAATGCATGAATGTGTAATTCACAGGTAGGAAGGGCCAACCATGCGTATACATATATATGCATATTGTTTATATGTGTACGTGTATATTTTCTTCTGAGGACAAAATGATGCTACTAGTCAGCTCTATAACATAAAGCCACAGTACTGAAAACCCGAAAGACTTACATGGAGGAAGAGTGATTTTCTACCCCATGTTGCAAACTAGGATCCCAGCATATATGGTAGTATCTACAGTGGCCAGATCCATGCATAGAAAAATGGATCCTCAGAAAAAAGGACCCATTTTTAAATTTTCTATAAGTACAAAAATAAATGTGGGCCTCAAAATTAAATGCTAGATATATTCTGATTATTTATTTCTGAGGATCTTTTGTGGTCCTAAGAAAAACAGTGGAACACAGTTCTGAAAATTTGAAAATCTAGCATGTGAATTACTCATTTTTTCCTAGTAAATGGAAACTAAGTGCACCTGTATCTGTACTAACTGAGCCGTTTCACCGCTAGCAGTCCTGGCTGGGTTCTCTTCGGGAATTCGCATGGTCCCACACAGAGAGGACCGCCACACTTCTGCCTCCAAGTGCCAGAACTGCAGGGAGCAGAAGGACCGTGGGTCCCAGAGGGAAAAGATTAGATTACACTCATTACAACTAGAGTTTGAATCCTGGCTCTGCTGTTAGCTGGTATCGTGGGCAAGTTACATAAATCCTTATGCCTGTATTTCCTTGTTAGTAAACTGAAATAAAAACAAAACCTCCTATCTCAAAAGGTATTAATGCAAGTAAAGCAGGCAGGATTCAATAATGATTCCCTTAAGTTTACACTGCAAGAAGATTTAAAACCAGCTAATAAAACAGCCAAAGCATGTTAATATCCGGTACCAGGCTGAAAGTGTAGCCAAGTGGTAGGGCATTTGCACAGCATGTATGAGGCCCTGGGTTCAATTCCTGAGAACCAAAAAAAAAAAAAAAGTAACAATTAAAAATTCATAGGTAACCATATGTTGGGAGACATTTGCAAATATCTCATATAATCTGACTTATTGCTCTGCGTACCACACTAAGCTTATTTTTTGGAAACTGTGTTTGGCATCTCACCTTGCTTTGTGAAGCTAGCACTCATGAAGTGGTTTTCTAAAATGCTGACAGTATCCAACCTAGTTCTCATGAAAGAATAAGCAATACCAATTTAGGAGACTACAACTAGCTTGCATCCATTCTCATATAAATCTGATGAGTTTGCACTTTGCATCTTTCAGAAAACAAATCAAAACCAAATATTTTATGCTGTCTTTTGAAAATACCAAGAAGCAATAACTCCACAAAAGCAATACCAAAAATAGTTTGCATAAAACACTTCCAATGTAGGTAACAATTTACCATCTTTCAGAGCTAAATTACTACGCATCATTTACAAACCATCAGCTGCTTCACATCTTTATCTTTTCTAGTTATCATCAAAATTTTGCTCCATTTCGAACTATACTTTCCCTAGGCATGAGAGTTTTGAGAGTCAATATTAATTCAAATAATTGCAGAAGTGTCCAAAAGACATTTAGACTTCCATTTTGCATTGTAGAAATAGAAACGCCACAAACAGGAAATCTACTTTTATTTGAAATTATATGACTATCGTATCAAGAAAAATGACATTTCATAACAGCACCATTCATGTCTATTCGTTTCTTTAGATTTGAAAAATTTTAGAACACACTGGAAAAAATGAATTATGTAACTATGACACCTGGTTCATGACATGCTTCTGTCAGTTATTCTCAAACTAGGCTACCACAAATATTTTATGAGCTAGACCTAAGTATTCTGGCATTGACATTTAAAAAATTAGCAATTTAAAAAATTCTTATGATCCTAGGGGACAGAGGAAGCAGGTGGAGTTTTTGTGATTTAAGACTTTTTGGTATAAGATGTTAATTTCAAGTCCTGGGTGGAATGAACAGTTTGAGGAGATAAAATAAATACAATACTAACTTACAGGAAATTTTACAATTTAGAACATCTAACAGTATTTATATAGTCACTCTAGTAATGAAAGAGTCTGATGAGAAAGAAGTGAAAACTGAATGTGTAACAGGATTCTTTCACTCTTCGGAATATCCAAAGCCCTCCTATATTGGTACTTTCCCCCAATAGTTCTAGCAAACACTGCTTCAAACCAGGCAGGGCAGGTCACGATTTCAGTAGCTGGTATACCTACAACTTAACATAGTGGGTTTTTTTTTTTTTTTGTACTGGGGATTGAACTCACGACCTCATGCTTGCCAGTCAGGCTCTTATGCCACTGAGCTAAATTCCCAGCCCTTGACATAGTGTTTTGCTGGGATTCATTTCAGAATTTTTCATAATATGATAAATGTGAAATGAATTTAATCTGAATAATGACAAAATAATTTCATGCATTTTAATTGCCAAAAATGCCTTGCAATGATTTTTAAAAGGCATGAAGTAATATAAACTGTTTTAAAATATGCCCCCAAATGGGATAGCATTTCTATCTGTGGGTCAGATTTTTTTAAAAAAAATGTTTTGAGCTTTGTGAATTTTCTCTAACGAATGTAATTTTTCTCTCTCTTTTTTAATTTACAGAAGGCTAAGTATTAACCTTTATTCTTACCAGGAAGGCACTTAACGCCACTGAGCTAAATCCTCAGCCTCAAACCTTCATTCTTATTTGAGATTAATTTTATACCAAATCAGCAAAAAGAGAAATTTTTTTTTAAAGATTAAAAAAAATAAGAAAGATTAAAAAAAAAATAAGGTCATTGAGGAAGCCAGGCATGGTGGCACATACCTATAATACAGCACTCTTGGGAAGCTGAAGCAGGAGGACCACAAGTTTGAGTAGAGCTAGGGTAATTTAGCAATTTAGCAAGATCTGGCATCACAGAAGTAGGAGGGCAGGGATGTGGTTCAATGAGAAGGCCCCCAGTTCAGCTTCAAGTACCTCCCTCCAAAAGTTAATGAATAGCTAATCATCTGTTTTCATCTGTAAATTAATCCCAAACTGAATAAAGGCTGATTTTTCAAAAACTGCATTTTCAAAACTAACATAGTATATTAAACAAACAAGCTGTGTGAAAATTTGACTTTTGGATACACAGACAATCCTCCCTATTGTGTGTCCTGAGGTCAACTGACTATTTAGAACACAATTTACACAATTTACAGAGTGAAGGCATAAAGACTAGACCATGGAAAACATTCACTAGCCTTCTACCCCCCTCTCCTGTCCCTTGGCCCATGGGGGCCCCCATCCACCTTCTACTTCTCAGGCTGAGATTCTGTGGTAGAATTCCAGGATCAGTTCAGCACAAGCACCTCTCTCCGTCTTGCCCCATCTTTGGCCATCTTACAAGCCTGGAACTCATAGGGGCTCAACCCAACTCACCGTCTGCAACTGGATGGTTCAAATTGTTGGAAGGAACAAAAGCCATAGGACTCAGCTTGATTTTTCCTTAAATCCATTACAATACATCTCCAACTGGCACTTGGCCCTGCTGGATAGTTCTTCTATAGTTAGAGTACTATTTTCATTTTCAGGAAGATAAACTAATATTCTTCCCTCAAATTTCCCACATTTCTTTCCTTCTTCTTATCACTGCCCCCATCATATGCCATCGACAGACAAAAACTACCTTGTCTTGTCACCCTCAAATCCACCAAATTCACACACCTGTGTATTAAGCTTTTTCCATTGTTCATATGGAAGAGTTGTCATCCCTCCTGAGGCTAGCACTTCCGGGGTATACATCCCAATCATCTGGCTGTGTAGAATCTCCCCTCCTACATGTATCTCTCTCTTATCTCTAGAGCCTTGACAAGAGACACAGCTTGCCCACATTGATGATCTTTATTTTTTTGGTCTCTTTGAGACAAAGTCTCACTATGCAATTAAGGTCGGCCTTGAGCTCACTTCATAGCCTAGGTTGGTCTGGAACTCACAACAATCCTCCTGTCTCATCTTCCTAAGTGCTGGGATTACAGGCATGTACCACCACACCCGGCCTCACATTGCTGGTTTTAAAAACTACAAGTGATAGCTTTATGCACATGTTTCCTTTTAACTCTACATAATAAAATAAGTGAAGGAAGACCAAGAAATTTTAGCTAATTATAAAGTATCCTTTAGTTAAGTAGCTCTAAGCCCATGTAAATAGGGTGATTTTCATGAAATTATTTAGCAGGAGAATATAGTATTTTATCAACAAGGTCACAGATAAATGAGGTAAGACTGCATGTAGTGTGAACAAGTTTAAAAAATGACAAGTGTAATTATTTGGCATCTCCAAATGAGAGTTTTCTTGTTCTTTTAGAGAGAGGAGCATCTCTCTTTAATACATGAATGACATGAAGGATAAATTGAAGGAGGAGACAGGGTGAGTTACTGGAGTTGAAATTGCATCTTCTGTTTATTATCAGTTTATAGGTCTAGGGGAAAGGGATAATAATGTTCTGTTAGAACACCTTCAACATTCCTGGGATCTGGATCTGTCTGCCCTCCTAATAACGACTGGGAAATAAACAATTATAAAGACATTAGCAGATTGTATAGCATGTTGTTACTATCACAAAATACTCAAGGCTGCATACTTTATAAAGAATAGAGGTTTATTTAGCTCACAGTTTAGGAATCTGAAAGCGTAATCAGCATGATGTTGATTCTTGTGAAGGCTCCTCTGGCTCACACAAGTTGGCACTATGGCAAGAGTACATGTATAAGAGAGATCACATTGTAATACCAGAAGCCAGAGTGCAGGAAAGGGCCAGTCTAGTGACCCTCCACTAGGTCCCATATCTGAAAGGTCCTCGCACCTCTTACTGCCACACATGGAGGACCAAGTTTCTAATACATGAGCCATGACGGAAACACAGTCGAACTATATGCAGATCCCAGCACAGAGGCAGTATGCATGAAAGAAGACAAGAGGCCACAGCCTAGGTCTTCTAGAAAAACAGAACAAGATGCAGCTTCTCAGGGATGGCACAAGGGGCTCCCATCCTAGGAACGCATCTCTTCTAAATTCCAATTTAGAAGTAATGTTCATTGCCAGAACACTTTCACATGCATTTTGTGAATAAAGGGATCACCAAAATGTAGAGACAATTTCATAAAAACATATAAATATTGTATAACAATTTATTCAAGTAACACCTGCTATTTACTCATTTCTGTTTCTTGGGTCAGGGTTTTCCAAACCATGTACCAATGAGAAATTCAAAAGAGTGTGTCAAGGGGGTAGTTGGCCAGAAACTCACTTTGTTATTAGCAACTGTTAAGTTTGTGATGGAACCAACTAGAAAGGGCAAGTGAATTCACTAGCACATTGTTCACTACTTGTGAGCTCAAATGATTCTGTGAATCCTAGATTTGAGGAACAAGAACCCACAGCCAGTCCCGTAGAAGCAAATCCAAAGAGCATAAACTCAGATGTGGAAATGGCTCAGAAAGACTATAAATAAACACTGAAACAACTTAGGACAGAAACAGGCAAATAAGCAGGTTTCTTCATTTTCTTGCCCTCACCACCCCTCTGATGGGCTGTGTGTCCATGTACGCTCACATGCAAAGCAAAACTTATGGCTCCTAGCCTCTTCCTTTTCAGTCCTCTGCATTAGAGACAAGATGTTCTTCAATGTTAGGTAGCCAGACAAATGGTGAGTTACAAGATCAACTGACAACCTGGAACTGGGTCTTGTCTGAGAGTTCTAAGAGAATCTATGCATACCATGGTGTAAATGGTAGGTGTTGTAGGGGCAGGAGACTGAGCTGCCGGGAAGTACCTGAGACCTTGGGTGACAGCCCTGTGCTCCTGCGGGGCTGTCTTCACTCCCTCCTAGATACCCACTCAAAAGCCACGTTCACCTTCTTTCTCATCTCCACTTGCTTTCGCATACTTGCTCTAATAACTCTGAACTTATCCATAACTCCAGGCATTGATGTCAACAGATAGCTGACCTGCCATAACCTGCCTCAGCTTCGAACTTGAAAGGGGAAAGAAAATCCCTGATGCAAAACCCTAATGTTAACTTGAAAATCAGTGCCCCTCGTGTAATGAAGAAAGATTGAAAGAATGAAGACAAGCCAGAAACCCAAGCTTCAATTTAAATTTACTGCCCTTTTCCAAAGCGCACTGGCATTGTTCTTTGATAAGTAGAAGACAAATTTCTAGGATTATTTCAAGTTGAAAATGTAGTAACCAGTACCTCGATGGTCACCTGTTTATATCTTTTTTGGCTCAAGTTCTGCACAGCCAATATCTGATCAGTCAAGGCCAAGATCAATCTAATGAGGCTGGGCTCTTTCAAGCAGTCTCTAAATAAAAGTAAGCATAAATGCTATTGCAAAAACATGATGATCTAAGGCGCTTAGCCAAGAAATTAGCACAACACCATTACAAGTTTGCAAGACTCGACAAGACCAGCATACAAACAAGTATCAACATTACCTTCCTTAAAAAAAGGGTGGGAGGTATATGAGATAGTATGAAGTTTACCAAAGAAGCAGGATCATAAGACAAATAACTAATAAGACACAGTCTGGGGATAAAAATCCAAGAGTTCATACTAACAATGTCTCACTGGGCTCAATCCTTTAAACATATTTTCTTTTATTTATAGTGGTTCCTTAGCCTAAGATCCAATGGCTAACTGTATTTAAAAAGTTATTATTCTTAGAAACTTTTGTTCAGAATTCCATCATTGAGTTTCAGGTGCTAAGGTAAAATATAAGAAACAACTTTAAGTTGTGCGCATGCGCACACATGCACAAGATGTTCTGAGCATTTTCTTCAAAGACCATGTGAGTTTGGCCAATCTTAATGCCACAGAATTTTTCTTCCAATGAAAACAATTCAATCAATACTTTTTTCCTTCCTAGCACAGCTGGTTTTTACAATGACATTATAAAGCAGATGGAATGCTAGTAACCAAAAGCCAGAGGGCTGATTAGGCTGTTTACAATCTGCAGTTCACAAATAAAGAACCATTACAGAAAAGTAAAGGTCACTTAAAATGAACTGTGTTCAATAAAGAGTGTGGGCAGGGAACCACAGCTCACTATTGATTCCTATAAACTCCTCTCAAAAAAGGGGGCACGGAGCACTCTCAGAAGGTTGATGACATGAGAAGACATCCTGAAATGTGCTGTGAGTCACCTAACTTCGTGAGTCACTGAGGCGCTCACAAAACTGTCCATGGGACTCCATCAGTGAAATCAACAGAGGTCACTTCCTTAGCCCAGTAATCAGTAAGGGGCTCCTGAATCAGAAGGCCAGGCCCTTAAAGAAAGAAACTGGCTGAGGCCAGGCCCACGGCATCACCAATATAAAGGGAAACAGTTGCTTGTAGGTCACACCACCGAATAGTGCCCCTTTTATAGAGGGCCAGGATGAGAAGTAGTGGGGTCCATCCGCTTTGAGCTTCCTTCCCATTCTCTCTCATTCTAAGCACATGGATGTCCATTATCTTCGAGATTCTCACGAGTAGCCTTCAGGCGAGACCCTGCGCAGAGCTGGTTCGTTCTGGAGATATGACAGAGGTCCAGCTGAACCGGGTGGTTGTAAGGAAACAGCCCAAATGTGACTTAAAGTCCCCTCTGTGTCTGAAGCTCCATCACTGGAACACTCACTTCCTCAGCTGAGTCTGCTCTTCTTGCTAGCTAGCATCTGTCTCCTTGATCCTTGCACTGAATCTCTTTCCCAGTGCTTGGTTCTCCCAGTCTGCTGCCTAGGTCCAGTCGCTCAGGTGTATTATAGACAGCTCAATTATTTAGAAATATCACAGGCAGTCAGACAGGGCTGAGCACTTGAAAAGTCAGTGCAGGAGACCACTGTGGCTGCAGGTGCGTTCACTGAAGGTTAGGCTTCAGGAAAAGAGGGACTACTCACTCACAATTTCTAGGGGTGAACAGCAGTGATAGTCTAAGTAGGCATCAATCCTTGGCATGAAAGACCACACTTCAGTAACCCACCCCTTCCAGGAAAGTCCTTGTGCCTCCCAGGTGTGCTTGCTACGGGACTTGCTTCCCCATTTGATCCCCATTTAATCAGTATTACCCATGTGAGTATAATTGCTGTAATTTTATTGGTTGATTACAGTTTTATTCCACCTCATAACCATCCTATGTTATTTTCACTGGATCAGTATTACCAAAGTGACTATACTTGTAATCTTATTGATTGAATATAGTTCTGTCCCACCTTGAACCCACTGCATCTCATGGCTTTGCTCAATAAACACCTTTGAGGAGCAGGGTTGGGGTCCCACTTTCCAGGGCCCCCCTTCTCTCCCACAGACAGAAACTTTCTATCTCTCGATAAATTCTACCTACCGGTAACCTCCATTGTTTCTCGAATTCATTCCTCAGTTTTAGAAAACACAAACTCAGCATTTGGGACATCTAGCAAGTTGGGAGTTTCTTTAACCTATATCAGAGCCACTCCAGAATGTACTCTGTGGTATCAATCAGAATTGCTACAGCCTGGGTCAGTCTTTGCGGCTGACCAGCTGGAACTGAATTTCTATGGTACAGCAGGTTTCTGTGTGTTGGTTTTTTTTTAACTATAGTGAAACACACTGCACAGTATTTAACTATCTGGTGTGTGTGTGTGTGTGTGTGTGTGTGTGTGTGTGTGTGTGGTGCTGGGGATGGAACCCAGGGTCTCATGCACGCCAGGTAAGTGCTCTACCACTGAGCTACTTCCCCAGCCCTTAACCATTTTAAAGTGCAGAGTTTGGTGCCATTAAGTACATTCATATTGTTTTGCAGCTGTCACCATCAGCCATCCACAGAACTCTTTTTCATCTTGCATAACAGACATTCCGTACCCATTAAATAACACTGCCTCTTTCCACATTTCCTGGGCTACTTACTTGCTGTCTCTGTGAAGCTCACTTCTGTAACCACTTTATATAAGCAGAGTGATAGATTATTTGTCTCTTTTGTGCTGGGGTTATTTAACTCTGCATGATGTACGCAAGGTTCATCTGTATTGTAGCATGTGCCTGAATTTCCTTTCACATTCTGTTATCTATTCTCCCACTGATGGACACATGAGTTCCTTGCCACCTGCACTACTATGATGTCTCTATAAACACCAATGTACAATAACACTTTTGAGTTCTTGCTTTCACTTCTGGCTATAGACAAGGAAGTGGCACTGCAGGATCACAGAGCTATTTTATATTTTTCCCCGAGGAAGCTGCACCTCACTTCTGCAGGTTTACAGAGGTTTCCAGGAGACTGAAGAGAATGAGAAAGTACCGAATCTGTCCTGGTGCCATTAAGACCAACCACCTCCATGCCCTCTGGCCAACTAACATCTACCATCGTTGAAAGTTGTTGAAGTTTCTTAACGTAAAAATGTGCTCTCCCAGACACCACGCAGATCTGGTTATTCTGATGAAAGAATCGATGCAGTAGTACTAGGAAAACTGCCTCGAGGTAGTGTTTATAGTTTAATATGTACAGCCCCTGGAAGACAACATTCTAAGCAAAGAGGAATAGGAAGTGTAAATCCTGGTGAGGGGAATTTAAAATAAGCTTTATGATTTTGACTTAACCTTCAAAAAACAGCACTGCCAGCCCAAGATCCAAATCCTTAATTATTCACAATAGACTGCAAAGAAAGTAATCAGTACCGAGCATATACTTTTTATCTGTGATTAGCCATTCGGTGTCTGATTTATGGCTTCTGGGTGAATGGGTAACAATTTATTTTTCCTCTACAGGGATACATGCATGAAGTATAATTACAAATTTGTTTGCATTTTCTGTGGTGTGGAATTAAAGACCTAACCTTCTTGGAGACTTTGAATAGGATGATTTTCTTGTCCTTTCTTCAGAATAAAGATCTAACAAGACGGCAGTAACATGTCATATGATACACATATGCTCACGGACTCTAACCACACTGTTCTCTCAGAATCACTGCTTTTAACTGATAGAACAACCAGTTACAAGTTAAATAATAAGTTTTAAAAAATCTAGAGTTTTAGACACTTGATTATGTTACCTTTTGATTTTGTCACACTGCTGTATCATTAATATGGGCTTCAGTTATTTCCTAAAAACATTGTACTCAAATGTTTGCTTAACAAAGCTGGATATGTGAATTTCCTTAAGTCAAATTAATTTCATTACATGCCAGGTGACTAAAGTCCATTGGCAACAATGCATGGCTTTAATGTAGGTTACTAAAACCACGGCCCTAAAAGTGGGCCCCACACTAGAGTTTTGTTGCTGAGCCTGCCAGGAGCAGCGCTGAGGCTCTCCCAAGTCTTCTCCCACGCTTGCTTCACCTATACAATTTGCCTATCTGCCACTTGGCAGAGAGTAGCCTTGGAGTGCTTTCTAGCCCCTCTTCTGGCACTAGTAGTCTTTGGTCCTTTTTGATGCTTCCTTACATTTCCTTATGCAAATCTGTTTCATGTCTTACCTCTCCAGCTCTACCAAGAGTTCCATACAAAAAATTCAATTATTTTCTTTCCTTATACTTTCTGTTATCATCTCCCCCAACTTTACTTTGCTCATATCCACAGATCAATGCGTGGAACTGAATAGAAGTACAGTGCATAAAATAGGAGAAAAGATTTGTTGAGTACAGTAGAACTAGAAACATTTTTACATGTTCTAGCAAAGACATACACACTATTTTTTTTTTAGAAAAGAGAGAGTGTAATTATTAACATCATCCCACCATTCTAACTCCTGCAATCTTGAATTTCTTTCTTATGCCAAGTTAATCTCTTAGATATAGCAATACTGGAATTGTATTTTCCCTCCTCTTTTTCCACAGTGTATTGGTTTTTCTGCATGTTCCTATAGAATCTGCTGCTGCAGACTCTCCACTCTAATGCTCCTCTTCCACAGCGCCTCCTCTTCCAGGCTTTCATGGGCTTGCTTCCACTCTCCAGGCCTCCTCGCTCTCTCTGCCTGAGCTCATCCGCTCTCCATCAGTTCTACCACCACAGGTACCTGTGGTTGTAGAGTAATGTGCCCAGGTACCTTGCGATGCTGCAGCAAATTCAGCTGATACTGTGGGGGTACTTTCTATTTTTTGCGTGTGGGAAACATAGTAACACTTGTTGGAAATTGTGCAAACTCCTAGCTTGAGGCAAGTTTCTTTTTTTTTTTTTTTTTTGGTACAGGGGATTGAACTCACAACCTTGCACTTGCCAGGCAGGCGCTTATGCTGCTGAGCTAAATCCCCAACAGGACAGTTCATTTTCCGACATTAGATCATCTGCATTCCTGCGGAGGGTATCACCTTTGCAAAATTGGATTTCTGAGATCACCATGAAAAAAAAAAAGAATTTATGAAAATCATAATGGTACAAGAAAGGGTGTCCAATCTGGTTCCAAGGTTTGGGAAATTCTACTGTGTTCCAATAGGCACACACATACATTCCTTTGGTAAATGTCTTAGAGTCCTCCAGAAAACAGAACCAAGAGAATTATACTTCATTATGAGAAACTGTTAAGCAGGGTAGAGATCCAAGGAGGAGTTGATGTTGCCGTTCAAGTTCAAAGACAGTTCTCTCCTTTAGGGGAAACCTCAGTCTTTTATAAGGCCTACCACTGTTTGGATAAGGCCTCCTCATGTCTTAGAGAGTAATCAGCTTTATTCAAAAACTACTAACTTAAAAATAAATCTCACCAAAAATACCATCACAACATTATCCAGACTGATCTAATATCTGAGTATCAGAGTCTAATTAGGTGGACACAGAAAACCAATAACCACCCAGTAAGTGAATATTAATGAAGTGAATAATGAAGATAAATATTTTTATTCAAATGTGTGGGTATATTTTCAATCAGTCACTACATTGTTAGGTCATAAATACTAAGCTGTTTGGACTTTAACAATTACCAGTACTAGTGCCATGCTACTTTTATCATGGTAGCTTCATAGTATAATTTCGGTTCAAGGATTGTGATGTCCCCTACCTTGCCTTTCTTGCGTAGGTCTGTTTGTACTATTCTAGGCCTCTTCTGGTTACAAATGTATTTTAGGAATGTTTACTCTAGTTCTATAAGGTGTGCAAATGGTATTTTTATTGGGGTTGCATTAAATCTGTAGAGTAATTTTGGGAGTATGGTCATTTTCACTATGTTGGTTTTTCCTATCCATGAGTAAGGGGTATCTTTCCATTTTCTGATATCTCCTTTGATCTTCTCTTACAGAGTACTGTAATTTTCAATGTATAGAACTTTTGCTTCCTTTGTTAGATTGATGCCTATGTACTTCATTTTTTGGGATGCTATTGTGATATTTATTTATTTATTTATTTATTTATTTATTTATTGGTATCAGGGATTGAACTCATGACCTTGTGCTTGCCAGGCAGGTGCTTATGCTACTGAGCTACATCCCTGGCCCTGGATGCTGCTGTGAATAGTGCTGTTTCCCTCATTTTTCTCTGAGTTTGTTGCTTGTGTACATGAATGCGATTGATTTTTACCTGTTGATTTTGTATCCAGCTACACAACTGAATTTGGTTATTAAATCTAAAAGTCTTTTGGTGGAGTTTTTGGAGTCTTCTAGGAAGAGCATTGTGTCATCTGCAAATTATGATATTTTAACTTCTTCTTTTCCTATTTTTATTCCTTTTATTTATTTGTCTTATCTAAATGCTCTGGTAAATTTTTCCAGAACTATATTGAATAGGAATGGAAATAGTGGATATCTTTATTTATTCCTGATTTTAGACTGAAAGCTTTCACTTTTTGTCCATTTAGTATGATGTTAGCTGTTGGTTTGTCATAGATGGCTTTTATCAGATTGAGTTAAAGACCATCTATTCCAATTTTCTATAAGTTTTTTTTTTTAATCATGAATGGGTATTGGACTTTGTCAAATACTTTCTCTGCATCTACTGAGTTTATCATGTGATTTTTGTCTTTGGTTCTGTTAATATAGTGTATTACATTTATTGATTTGCATACACTGAACTATTCTGCAGCCTTGGAATGAATCCTACTTTGTCATGGTGTGTAATCTTCTTGATGACTTGCTGCATTCCATTTGCAAGTACCTTATTAAGGCATCATTGTTCATTAGCAAGATTGGTCTGTAGTTTTCTGGTTGGGTCCTTCTTTGGTTTAGGTATCAGAGTGGTACTTGCTTTGAGGAATGATTTTGGAAGTACTGTTTCTAAGAGTTTTAGCATTAGATCTCCAAATTTCTTGTAGAATTCAACAGCGAATCCATCAGGTCTTGAGCTTTTCTTTGTTGGTATGTTTTTAATCACATTTTTAATTTCACTGACTGATAATGGGTTATTTAGAATATTTATATTTTCTTGATTAATATTTAATGGTGCACCTGTTACTCTACAAGCACAGGGCATGATATGAACTTTGACCTACATATTGATCATATTGGTATCTGAAGCCCAGACCATTTTCTGGAGTTCCAGAAATGCATACCCTGCCTGTGAGTTAGTACACAAATACAATACATATACACATACAAACCCGCTGCTGAGGGGGTCTGGGCATTGTAAGGGTCATTTTAGTACAGCAGTGGGTTTGAGTCAGACTGTGTGGTCAAGGAGTCCACCCTACCCAAATAGCTGGGTCTGGAGGCAGCTTAAAACACAAGTGTAACATTTGACTTTATAAAGAACAAACCAAAGGCAAACAACATTAGAAAAATCCCATTTTATCTGCTTTCCTTGGAGAATAGGTAGCCCTTTGAGTCAAAGATAGCCACTAAAGCACCACGCAAAAAAACCAACCCCCCCCCAAAAAAAACCAAACCAACTTTGATTGGAACCTCTCTCTTTCTCCCTTATTTCTCTGGATTAAAGCTGGAAATCATTAGAATTTATTTCCTCTGTTATTTCATTTTTGTTGGCAATATCAGCTCTGTTAAATAAAGATGCTGCTCTATGATGCATAAAAATATTTATGGAACCGCACTCCTGAGACACTAAGGTGATGTGATTTTTCTCTCTCAAGGAGGGGCACTTGTTATTCATACAGGGCAGTAGCATTTCCATAAAAAGAAATCATCCCGTTTCACTGGGACCTCCAACCCCAGCTAAGTGAATGCTAGTTATCAACAGCCCTTCACACATCCAAGCCTGCGAACAGTTCAGTGGAAAGCTCAGTATCCAGTGAAAATAAACAAGAGACTAAAAATAGATGGCTGCTCAGAGAAAACCCATCAAAAATTTAGTTAGTACAGTACTACAAATGAGAAAGTGTTACAAATTGAATTTTGAGTATCTAAAAAGAAAATAACTCCACACTCAAGGTTCATAATGAAGGCAACAAAAATAAATGAATTTAAACAGGGAACTTTGGGGACAAGCAAGAAATTTGATACAAAAGCACAGTTGACAAAAGAACAGCAGACTGAAACATATTTTTATTTCTCTGTGAATGTACTTTTCTTAGTTTATTCCTCTCAGTTGATGTGTACATTTTTGGGCAATGAACTAGGTAAAAGTTTATAGCCTGACTTATATTATATTGCAGTATTTCTGGTATATGAATTTCCCCAACCAGCAGACATTTATAATAATGTATAATTCCAGCATTTTCTAGACTACACAATCTCTCCAGAACCCCCCAGACACTCAGAGCAAACATAACTCGATTTTTCCAACACTTTTACTAAAAATAAAAGGACCACACAATGAGCATCTCTCACTATCACAAGAACCATGCAAACAGACATTCCCTTTAAATTAATTCCATTCAAAGTCTGGAAAACCCGCAGTTCTCTATGGAAGACCACAGAATGCTGCTGGAAGCAAAAGGGATATTCAGGCATCTAATCTCTGATGTGGAAATGCATTGTTATTATTGTAAAGTTTTAGCCAGTTTTCTTCTGATACATAAAAGTAGTGACCTCTTAGCAGAAGAAGGGGGTGGAGGCTGAGGGATAGTTGTGGGGTGTCCAGTAGTCTAAAACTGCCCTCAGCTCCTGGGGCACCTCACTAAGTCTAAACCACCAAGCTAGGACACTTGTGGAGCCCCAAAGTGTCAGCACGTGTGGACAAGTAGAGTGGCATACATTCCAAAACCAGTTCAGTGCTTGTCTTTGTAGGAGCACGTGATGGGCTGGGATAGGCACTGTGATGCAAAATAGATTTGGGGAAACATTCTCACATTGTGAAATGTAATAGTGAAATTTACAGCTACATTCATTGCCTCATACAGCATGACAAGTTGTCCTGGCTTGCCCAAAGTTTGTTAGTTTCAAAATGGAGAAAGTCCCACATCCCGGAAACTCCTCAGTGCTGCAAATGGGAAGGACATCAAGTTTGTTCACTTCAACCCCCACATAAGCTTATAAGTGAGCTTCTGCTGCCAGCGGATCTCATGCTGAAGTGATCCACACCACAGGATGCAGTGACTTGGGGAACCTGCAGGAGAACGCACATTACCCGCAGCAGGTAAGAGAAACCGGGTGTTTCTCACATCACCAGCATGTAACTGAACATACGGGAGCAGAATGTGCTCTTGGTCAGGGCTCTACAACACATCCTTCAAGTTCAAAGAGAGTTAGTTTAGCACGTAACCACCTTCTGTATAATCTTAATTATATCAGATATCTCTTTGAATACCCATATTAGGTAAAGACACTCTTTGTTCAGTCATTAAGTGACAGAAAGTTAAAGTCATCATATGTAACAAAATATGCCAAGAAAAACCTGATGACTATTTCATTGTTTATGATTTTAAAATATTTTAACTCCCATGCTATCAAGAGGCAAAATTACAGTACAACCATTTCTGTGAGTGGTTCTGTGAGTGGATATGTGTGAAAATATCCAAAAGTTTGGCGTTCAGCAGTAGGAGCTCTGGCCCATCTGCAGGGCCAATCTGCACCCTCATGGGGTTTGACTTCTCAGGCACAGGAATGGTCCCTCCACTTTGCAAACAGAAGGTAGGATCAAAGCTGAGGCCCTTTCTCCGCAGAGTCCCCAAACTCCCCTTCCAGAAAGCAGGTGAGGAAGCATGGAATATGTCATCTGCTTCTCCCTCTTTAATCAGAGGATTTCTACTTCCAAGGCAGGAGCCCCAACACACAAATGCACACACGTGCACACCGACCAACAGTCATACATGCACAGGCGGTGGGCTAAGGAACACACAAACTGATTCTCTTTATAGTAGGAGTTACATAAAATTTACCAGGCAATAAGGACTTATTTTTTAAAAAGAAAGTGTAGAATAACAGATATTTTTGAAGTTTTCTTGGTAAGGATTTTCTTTCATGGGGAAATAAGGTTGGCATGACTGTTCCCAAGGACATCTATCCACCAAAAAACATGACCAGTAATTATGTACCAACAACCACCAGTCAGGCATAGACTAAAACTTTAGCCTGTTGGGACTTTCAAGGTTGGATTTGTCACAGGTTGGGAGAGTACCCATCCAAATACCACCTCTCCCAAAGCAGATTCCTCAGCTTTCTGCAATCTATAAGCAGTCCAAATAAACACATTTCTGCAGGTGGAAGCTCAAAGAAGCAAAACAATCATTATCTGAAGCCACCCCTCACTGTAGAAGGGCGCCAGAAATACACAAGAGTTTCCTATCAACTCCAGACCAAAAAGCCCCATTTGGCTCCAAAGCCAGACAGCTTTAACAGCACAACCCACTGATATTTTCACAGCCTCACTCCCTTTGCTCTTAATTGGGCTGTTGATGGGCCTGGTGCTCAGCATAATGGGCTCTTCTGAACACAGCCCTGCCACTTACTTTGAAATAAGAATATTTAATCACGAGCTACTCAGCCCCAGCCTGCCAATAAGCATGCTTTGTCATGCATTATGTCCGTGCTCCTGAACAAATAAAACCACAACTCCATTGTTATCTCTACTGACAACCAGAGCTCCCATCACTGTCTGTAAAGAAACACTTAGAAGTCTCCATTACCACTCCCTAAAAATCTGCAGCAAAAATGCAGAAAATGTTCCACTCCCCTGTTGATTTTCATCAAGAGCTTAATTGGAGGAGACTGCAGGAGGCTGAGCATTGTGATGATGGATTCCCCGTTATATATTATGTAATCTAAGTGGCATTCACCAGTTTGCACTATTTTTTTTTTAAATCTGTGAGCCATGGTGGCATGCACCTGTAGTCTCAGCACTTGGGAGGCGAAGGCAAGAAAATTGCTTGATCCCATTAATTCAAAACCAGCTTGGGGAACATAGGGAGGCCTTGTCTCAACACAAACAAACAAACAAACATACACACACACCTGGGAGTTAGAGCCCTACAATAACCTTCCCACAACAGAAAAATATATTTAGCTTTCCAGCTCTACTTCTATCTACTTTTCCTAGGTTTTGTGGACTGGCCACACTCAGCTGGACTCCTCTTCTTACTTTCGTGCTGAGAGGCTCGAAGGGCAAGGAGGCATCAGGAGCATCCGTGCTTTCTAGGGAGGAACAAAAGCACCAAGTGTGGAGATGGGAGGAGGTCCAGATTCACACATCCACTCTGATGTCCACAGAACTCACTTCTCATGTTACTTCATGCACTTACACACTCTATCCCTGGCCCAGGGACAACAAAAAAATGCCACAGCAAGGGAAGTCCTCTATGCAGAGCAGACAGCAACAGGTCATAGGGTTAGTTGGTCTTAAACAAAAGAAAAACTGCCTGTGTTCCCATTCTCTTTCTTCTGTCCCCTCCGTGGACAAAATTCAGGCATCACTTGCCAAGTTTCTATCTTTACTAGTCTATGAGAAGCCATTACTCCTTCTAAATGTATGACTTGCTCACCCACAGAGTCAAAGGGAGACTATTTTTCCCCTACAGACTTGCCCCCCACCAGGTGACAAGAAAGTTCTCAAAAGATTTACAACACCCTGACACTTGCCCCAAAATGCAATTGTTTGTATAATACAGGAATCCTAGAGCAAACAGAAAGGTCACAATGGTAGAAGTGCCCAGCAGGGTCCCTGTCTCTGGTTGAAGCTGAGGCTTCAGGTGTGAAGGTGGAAGGAGATAAAACCACCAGGTAAGAGGATGCTCCCTCGGCAGCCCTGATTCACCTGGGGAGCTGCTCTCCTTTCTCCTTGTGTCTTTCTCCTCTATAGCACTATATCCCTAGCCAGTATCAGAGAGGACATGGAAGATACCCAAAACCCTCACCAGTGTTTACTGCTTGATTCCTGGGTGCAAGGCTAGTTGTGAGGCTCACAGGTGAGCTCAGTTGAGACCTATCACTTGTCCTCAAGTTGCTTAGATGACAGCAGAATAACTGGAAAGAAAAAAAGAAGGTCCCTTTCTTCTCTCTTCACGTATCAATCAATCTCTGTTGGACTCATCATCTTAGGGGATAGTCTCAGACCTAATTCATGTCCGAATTTAGGCTATTTCCAAAACACAGGGGAAAAGCTCTGAATTTAGGACTAACTATGGATGGTACTACACAGCCTGGGGGTCATTGCTAGGGTTTTCTGGAACTGGGGAAAACAACATTTTAAAAAATACAAAAATATCAAAATCTTGCTTAAGATTTAAATTTTTAAATTAATAGGAGTTGATATTTGAAACTTTGACAAATTCACTTCTATGTGCCCTATCTTTTATGATCAGGAGCTGCATTTTGGATGAAGTTTTGGAATAAATCTCCTAAATTCAATAGTACTGATCTTGCTTGGAAATGTAGAGACCAGAGAGGACTATGTCTAACCTGTGATTTAAAACTCTGAATACACAACTTTTATTTCTTGAAAAATGAGGAAGGTTCATCCAGCGTTGGCAAAAAAATTAAAACTTCCAGAATCACCACTAAGTGACTTTCATATTTTCAAATCGTCCCTGCCCTGCTCAGGTGCAGTAGCCACAGTCCCTCAGTTAAGATGCTCTGTCACAGCTGGGTGGCCTCAAGCATGCTAGGTTCAGTTTCCTCACATGCAAGTTGTTGATAACAGTGCACATCACATTGGGTGGTTATGGGATTGGAGGAGTTATCTACAAAACTCAGGCAGGTGCTGTGCTTGGTACACGGTAAAAGCAAAATGAAAGTGGCTAGTACTCTAATGGAGTTATTTATGTCTGTTATTCAATAGAGTTTCTGGATAGCCAATGATTTAGTGAATCAGTAAATAGTATGCTATAGGCAAATCTTTTACAAAGGTCCTCAAGCCAAAGACTTGATTCCCAGAGTAGCATTACTGGGGGGTAGTAGCTTCTCTGTGTGATTGGGGCTTATGGGAGGCTTTTAGGTTATTGGGAGCATGCTCTTGAATGGGCTTGTGGGTCCCTGATTCTCTCCGTTCTCTTTGCTCCCTGGCTTGTGCTCTGCCACATACCACAGCCATGATGTGCTACCTCATCACAGGCCCAAAGCAAAGGGGATGGTGTCACTTGATCATGGACTAGAACTTCCAAAACTGTGAGCCAAAACAAATCTTTCCTCTTTATAAACTGATTTGCTCAAGTATTTTGTCACAGGAGGGAATGCTGACTAACACATGACATTTACCAAAGGACCTCTTTTTAACATCTAATTCTGCAAGAGTCCAGAAAAAAACAGAAATGATGTTGCCAGAACCTAAGAGGCAACTGTACCAGTAGATGCAAAAGTAACTGTAATAACATGTTAGTATACATTTCCTTTAGGAAAGCAGTTTTGTTTTATTTTTGAAAGACTGGTTATTTGTATTTTACTAGCACAAATAACAATGGTCACAATAGGCTATATGCAAAGAATTTTCTCTCTGAAGGCAGCATTGTGATGCACAGAAATGCCAGGACTGAAGGAGGACATTAACACCAGGGAAGGTCTGTCCTGGGTTGTGTGCTTAGAAATAGTTTAACTGCATTATTTAAGTACCATTGTGTTGGAGATGTTTGTGTCCCACATTATCTTAATCTTGCAGATGAAGAAAGAGGGGACCAGAAGTTCCTCAATTCATACCAGGATCACATACTGCACTTTAAATTCAAGTCAGATGGACTCACAATCTATGATGACTTTGTAAATTTCTACTACTGTTGGTCAACTTGTGTTCCATAGTGAGGGAGACAGCCTAGGTATAATGCAGAGCGCTCCGCAGTCAAACAGAAGGGGGAAATTCTGAGTCTGGTAAGGGTTAACCAGAGTATCTTTATCGTGGGTCTTTTCAGAGCCTTCAGCACATAAAGGTACACCTGGGAGTCTACAGTGTGACATAAATGGAAGCATGTGTTAGATTATGGACATGTGCGCATGCACGTGTGTGTGTGTGTGTGTGTGTGTATACGCATGCATATGTGTAATCTGCAGTGTTTTCTTCCATGGAACAGTTTTGGAAACACTATACTCAACCATGGCACTAAGGGCATATACCATATGCCTATACATAGAATCTGTTGTTGCTTTCAATCTTTCATCCAGTCACTAACATTTTCCCTGGGTTTTTGGACACCATTGTCACTCTTGAAAAAATATGCTATTCTAGAACTTGTGTCAGGTACAGAGGACAAAAGAAGTGAGGCAATTAGAGAAATTGACTGACCTTTATCAGATGAAGCCAAGAACTTGAAATAAGGCTCTGAAATAGGGCTCTCTTTCTGAGAGAAGAGGACAAGAAGAAAATGAAGATTGTGTGGATACTTAGGACAGATAAGCACAAGTTTTTCTGGCTGGATTCAATATCTTTGTTCTTTCAGAGAACAAGATAAAGCTCAGAGCCCACTGTCGGATTAAACCCTGAGCAAATAGATGGCCTGCCCTGTTCTCCATTCAGTAGACTTACCTCATTTTGAAAGGCAGGGGGATTACTTGTGATTTTGAACTTGGCCTTTACCCAATTGTCCAGACTACCTATTACTGTTTAACTGCAGTCAATTCTATTAACTTTATGATTCCTTTGATTCCTTTCCAACCCAAATTCCCTCTTTCTGGGGTGACTTCTGATGGTATAGCCAATGTATTATCGCATGGCATGTGGAATTTAGAATGATATTTCCATACAAGAACCATACACATTCCGTTTCCAGGTTCCATCCTGAAACACATGTGCTATGTGTTAGCACAGGAGGCAGAGGAGGGACATGGGGAGGGGCAGAGAGCCGCGAGAGTTCCAAAGGAAGGCTCCTTACACTGCTTAGCAATAAAGACCACAGTACCCAAACAGTTTTCATATGTGAGAGCCAGTAACACAGATCGGTTTACTGCATCCAATCATCTTAGGCAATATTTTTCTTTCACACTTTTAAGTGTAATTAGTTGGCTAGATATGGCTCTAGAAATCAGGAATGTCCCCTGGGTCAGGCAGCTTTGTTCCTCTCGATAAGGAAGCACTACGCTGTTGCCGTAGCAGCAACCCAGACGTTCTCATCTCAGGCCTGTGCCCATGTGTCAGAGGCAGCCGTGCACAGCTCTACAGCAACAGGACCAGCATGGGGCCATGCAGTGCAGCCAGGAAGGGGTTCCCTTGCCAGGTCTGCTGGCAGAGAACTTGACTCAGGCAACCCTACCCGGGGCAGTGGCCTCTTTCAGTGATGAATCACACCCACTGTCAGCCCTTTACCATCAGTCACACAGGCTTTAGAGGCCTTCAGAAGAAGCTCTCTCTAGAGCTGAAGAAAAGGAGAAATCTTATTCCCCAGACTACAGACTTCCAAAAGGAGACTTGTAAAGAACCTCTGAATTTAAAAGCTGACCCAGTCTTTTAAAGGAAATGTGTTTGTTTTTAGACTATCAGACCTAAATGCCATGGTGGATAAAAGGAACATCTTTACCGTTAGGGTGGCTGCACAGTCATGAAACTGCTGCTAAGTAGAAACTGAGAAATGATAGATATGAAGAAATAACCATGGATGCTAAGGACTGCCTGCCAAGTAGATAACTGTCAAACTCTTGTAGAAATGAAAAACAGACCAGAGAAATGTAAAATGCAACTGATCAAGAGGCAATGAACCTCTAAAGATATATCAAGAGGAGAAATGGATGGATATTGGTTACATCAGTGAGAACGGGAAAGGTTACATTCCAGACTTTGGAAGATAAGATGTTCCTCTGCAGAACAGCAACAGAGAATAGGAAGTGAAAGAGGACACTTGGCTTCAGGGCTGGTGACTAAAGAAGAGTTATTTTTATTACTTGGAAGATGCTGCTGCTGAAAGTACTATGTTTCATGCAGGTATGAGATATGCATCCAGTCTTTCCTGATATATTCTGTGGCTTCATAAAATTACTCCTGATAAAGCTGACAGCTGCTTGCAAGTCACTAAGACACACCAAGTAGCCAAGAGGCAGTGTTAAATGCCATGATTAAGGACCCAGAGTTCACAACTGTAGGGCCCATTCATTTAGGAATTTCACTTAGGAATCTATACTGATGCTAAGAACTGGCTTTTGGTTTCTCATTGTGGTGTCTAGTGTTGGGACAAAAGGATGCTCCACTTCAACTTCTAAAGATCCCCCAAGTCTCAGATACCACAGAGAGTTGTACAATATTAATAACAAAATGATTATGCTTAGAGTTGCAAATTACTGATGTTTGGGGGAAAAATCATAATACATACATTCCTTTATATAAATAACTATAAGTCACTCATTGACTGTGGTAGATACTGATAGTAGAGAGGGCACCTGGTCAGATAGGGCATTTTCGCTGTCACCATTTGGCACTGCCTTGACAGTGATCATAGTGTGCATTTTTTTAACAAATAAAACTTTTTTTTTATTTGTTAAAATAAAAAAGTTATTTGTTAACTTTTTTTATGGAAATAAAAGATTTTCCTGGGACAGTTGGAAAACACTAGTAAGAGACAAATTCAGTGAGAATTTGAAGAGAGTTCTTTCTTCTAATTCTAATAGCAATGGCTAGATTACTATTCATGAGTATGGTTTCTGTTTATGACCATTTTTATTATTCCATTAATTTCCTTTCCTGGGGTGGTCTCTTTCATTCTTATCTAACTGCTGAAGACTTCTAAAGGCGTTTTTCCAGGCCAGGTCTCTACTAACCCTCAGAGACATATTTCCATCCACCTAATGCATGATGCATGGGCCTCACAAGGGTGACATGGCCAAGTGGTCCCATTCACCCTCTACCTCATTCCACCTGCTTCTTATCCAGCAATGATATCACCATTCATCAAAGTAGCTGTTGTTGTACTACATGGAAGATGTCCTTCCAATTTTATGCTCTTCTCAACATCACAAATGTTTGTGGTTTCATTCCTTTCATTGTATGTTTTAAACATTTATAGGACTGAATGTGTACCAATCACAGCACTAGGAACTTTATGAGCCTTTATCTTCTCTGCCTGTAACAGCAAAAATATAGTCAACCTTCCATTTGATCTTTATATGGCAGTCAAAGTAGCTTTGCCTCAAATTACAAATTTTGTAATACTCTCCCAAAGCTAAACTTCTGATACTACTGTGTATACTCTTTAGCATGGCCCACAGGGACCTTTATTTCCTGTCTGTCACCTGCTCTTCCTGCTTCATTTCTCATCCAAGTCCCTATGAAACCCATGTTCCAGCCTCACCCCTCTAGGCAATCACTCACCCAGACCCACAATTGTCTTATTTCTGCCTTGGAAGTTCTTTCCTCCTGGTTCCCCCACCCTCACACCTGGCTCAACCAGGAAGGAAGTTTCTTTAGAGACATCTTCTTCAATCTCTTAAGAAGAACTGGCTGGGAGAGTCTTGAAGGCAAATAATAAAAAACCCAGGTGGGCCTGCAACAAAGATCTCAAGTGAAAACAAGCAGAATTGTTGGCTCAACAAAATGAAGACCAGTAGCAAGACTTTTCTTAACCATTATGGTCAGGTCAAAAAAAAAAAAAAAAAAAAAGACTAACATAAATAGCAGATGAAAAAGGCCTGGCAAATGGAATATTTCTTCCATGCAAAAAGAAATTGTGGGGGATGACACAGCTGTAGTGATAAAAGCAGCTGTTGAGTCAACCAACTGAGATACGATAGGCATGAAAATCAAGAATGATGATTTATGCTAATTTGCTTATATTTGGTCTGAGCGAGCACTCTCGATTTTTCACTTCTAAATCTCTTGTCAGCATCATTTCTGGTTCTACCCCTTTTCAGAATATTTCACACAGCATTTCTTTCTGATTGCTTTCTCTCTGCTTTTACAGAGTAGGATGAAAAAGAATATGAAGTTGCAAGTGGAATTGTAGACCACCTTCAGAAAACCTGATTACACGTGCAAACCTGAACTCCATGAGCTCAAGTGCAAGCGTGAGGCATCCTATGAGCCAGAACCTCTTCACACCAACTGGAGAATACGAAGATGGGCAAGACACGAGTTTAAATTCAGAGATGCATGATTAGGAAAGAGGAACTCACAGCCAGCAGCTTTGGATATCTAACAGACATTTCAAGTGTAACATTTCTCCCTCCAACTTGGTCCTCCCCCAACCCACTACCTCCCCCACCTCCGTGAATAATGACCCAGCTGCTGGGCCATGAACCTTGGATAGAGTCATTTTTGACTGTAAGCCAATATTAACCTTTCCCTTTTTCAAGTTGATTATCTCAGATATCTGTTACAGTGATGGAAAGCTGACTAACACTGGGACTGCAGGATATAGCTCCAGGGCCAGGGCAAGGTAGGGATGTTCTGGGTTGATCAGAAAGAGAACACGAGAGGAAATTTTTTTTCTCTTCTTCCTTCATAAAATTGTAATTTTTTTAGTCAGTGGAAAAGTGACTATAAAGAAAAATTAGAAGACAGCCGTGACCATATGGGGCTAGAAAGAGAAATAGGAAGCCAATCTACCCTTCCCTTGGGCCAGCAGCAGCCATGCGGGGCCAGAAAGAGAAACAAGAAGCCAATTTACTATTCTTGTGCTCCAGCCAGCGCATGGGCTCAGAGAAGAACCCCCCTCCCCCGACATAAGCAACCAGCTGACTTGGAAGATCACAGGCTGAGTTGACAGCAACTGATAATACAAAAACAACTTAATTCTTATATTGTGTGATGGACTTTGCAGGCCTAAAGCCAGAGGTCTGAACATCTATTTAGAGGATAACAATATGCAATATAGCAACCATGAGGGATTTCTGTTTTGTTTTTGAAATCCAATATTGTTTTCACTGTTTTGCTCTATTTTATTGTTTTGTTTTCTTCAACGTTCTGTTCTGACTGGTTTTATTCTGTTCTGTTTTGTTTGATAATATTATGTCTGATGTATGGGCAGCAATTTTGAAGACAACAAAAGGCAGTATGGTAACCATTGATTTCCTATTATCCTGTTTTGAAGTCCTGTATCGCTTTCCCTGTTTTGTTTTGATTAGCTTTATTCTGTTTTATTTTGTTTGGTTTTATTTTCTGTAAAATAAAATTTTTAAAACAGAAAGAAAAATTAACATGTCAAAGACACTTACATTGACATGGAAACACCACAAGTTTGCTCGTGGGATTGTATTATGTTTGCTGTCTTATGGAAGGTCTGGGTTCTACACAGGTAAAACAAAAGGACAGAAGATTTCAGAGTGGTCCCAGCCAACAGCTTCACATACAGCCAGGTGCTGGGTCGGAATAAACTGAAGACCTTTAGGGCTGGGCCTGTGGATTAGCGGTACAGCACTTGCCCAGCATGTGCCAGGCCTGGTTGGAGCTCAGCACCACAAACAAATAGAAAACCCAAATTCTTGATTTTGGAGCCTCTACCCAAAATCTACTCCCAAAGTATCATAAAAAACTCAGCCAACTTCTCCAGAAGCCAAACGAGACAGCTTTCTTCTTTTCCATTTTCAAAGAACCATGCAACATTAGGATATATATATGTGTGTGTGTGTGTGTGTGTGTGTGTATGTAATTTGTAGCACTTTTGCATCTCTGTGCCAGGTGTTTGAAGGACATTATCTTAAAAGTTATTAGGGCTGCACAGGAGGAAGTGGTAGGGGTGAGCTTCCAAGTCAAATCCATGAACCTCAAGGCCAGGCTCCGTTGGTGACAATAAGCAGCTCGTTCACGAATTCTTTCCTCAGCGTCTCAGATCTTCCTCTCAGCTTCTTGTCATCTGGGCTATGACTCCTACTACTTCTCATAGATTTTCCTTTTCTTTCTACCTGAGATGAGAGCTAATGAGGCAGTCTATGCTAGCAGTTCTCAAACCCATCAGCCCCAAGACTGCTTTCTGCATCTTGAGATAGCAGTACAAGAAACTTGCCTAACCACCTACATTTAAATTTTTAGAACAATACAGTGTCCTAATTATTATAAGAAGGAGAAATAAAAGACTCTATCAGCATGTAAGATGTGTCTCAATACATAAGTGCTCAGGAACAACTATATCACAAGGCCCAGGAAGGCAGATATTTGCACCTGTAAGCAGCATCAGTGTGAATCCTGTAGCCAGACATGCAGAGTGACATAAACAAGGACATGGTTGCTGTGGAATAAACGTATACCGAAGTTCTAAACACAACAAAGAGTAATATTCTCTCGATTTAAATTGCATTCTGGAAAACAGTATGGATGTGACATCTTTTTTATTTATATATAGACTACATTCAGAGTTTAATGATCTTGACATTTTTTCACTCTAAAAATCACTGGCCAGAAATTCTGAAGTCTTGGTCTCACTTGGGCAATTCTTTATAACATGAACTCTCCTGTGCTGGACATTCATCATCCCTGGCTTCCACCCTAATGTCACTACCCCAATGAATGTGACAAGAAAAGTGTCCCTATGGACTTACAGCTTGCCATAGTTGGTGTAATTGTACTTTTTCTTGGTCTGAGCTTTAGACAGATCCACCTCTTTACTTTACATGTTTGTCCCCATGGTTGTTTTAGTTCTGGACAACTAAGGAAACTTTCTTATCAAATTCTTTAGCATTTTGAAAAATCTCAGCATATTATGTTATCTTCTCCTTCTATGGTTATGAGCAAATATGTGTGAACTAGAATACTTGTCTTCTGACACAGTGATAGGGAACATTCTCCTAACCTTTACATCTTCCTTGATATTCACATAGTCGTGAAGAATGCTGCTAATGAGATGACAAACTGACACACCCATATGAGTGCTTACTCTTCCATGTTAGCAATTGTTATTTGCACATAAGCTATAATTAGGCGCAATTAACAAGGTTTCTCACTACACCTATTTACAGAGGGTCAAATGCTACCTTACAAGGGTACAAAAGAAGAAAAAAAATGAAAATGACAATACCTAAGGTGATCTGAAAATAACAAGAGGTTTTAAAGTAAAATCTCTCCATGTTTTAAGACTGAGAATAGTCACAAGAAAAAGATCTGTTCTGGCTTATGTTTTCTTTGAGTGATTATGAACTAATCTTCTGAATCAATGAGAACCCCAGCTTTTAATGTAACCCATTCATTAACCAGGCGGTGGACATTCATGGAATTCCTGCTTCACATGCGTCTCCACTGGATAGACCGGAGCAGAACTTCTGCTTCATGTGCCTTGTAATCTCCTGGGGATCTTTATTAAAACCGAATTCTGATTTTAGCTGGCTTGGGTGGAAGCTGAGATTCTGCATTTCTAATTTTGGGGCTCAGCAAACCAAATCCCCAAGTATGGCACTCTGGCATGCTGAGCACGCTGAACTGAAGAACGCTGACAGGCTTTACAAGCATCGTCTGCAGCAGAGGCCTTCCCCTGTGTCTCCCCCTGGCAGGGCAAACCGCTCTCCCTCTCTTGGAAGGTCCCTTATCTGAATGTCCTCCATAAGAAACACAGTGGCCTTTGATCCTCTAGGTGGTATTTCACTAACCAAGGAAGATAAGACTCATATCAACGGAGGGAAGACTGAAGAATGTCATCACACTTAGGTAGTGTAACAAGCAAATGCTGTCTGTTCTTCAGACTCAGACTACTTCTAGAACCATTTACGAACTAATATTAGCTCTTCGGGTCCAGTGTACATCCCTAACAATCATTTACTAACACTCAAAATTGCCTACATTGCTCCCACTTCTCACTCCTCTAGAAAAGGACATTTACTCCTCAACCATCTGGCCCTTCTTTGAATTTCACATTGTGTATGTCTTTTATGCACATGTGCACATTAATAAACTTATGTGAATTTCCTTCTGTTGATCTGTCTATTGTGTTATTTCAAAGACTGAATTACTGAACCTTGAAAAGAAAGCATGAACTTCCCAGGTGAGGTCAACAGACCCTATTTTGAGTAACTCCTAGATACTGTAGGAAACAATAATTAATGAACCCTGCATTCATAGAGCTCAGAGTTTGTACAAGATATATTCTTTCCAAACCAAAGAGTAGAACACATCCATGCTGTGAAGAGTGATACAGAGGTAAATAATTATTTAAAGTCAAAGAATTATCTGAGCAACTACTTTGACAATAACAATATGCAGTATATTAACCATTGTCAATTTCGGGCTATCTTGTTTTTGAAATTCTATATCTTTGTTTTTATTGGGGTTTTTTTCTCCTTAAAATAAAAAAAAAGTCAAAGCATTACTTCTGGCTGGGGGTGGTTAGGCATCTGGGGCAATATGATGAAGAAGGTGGCATTTAGGCTGACTTTTTGTGAAAGCAGAACCAGGCACCTAGCAACAGAGATGAGTGGGAGGGAGAATGTGCCTGGCAGAGGGGCAGGTGTCAACAAAACAACCAAATTAAAAAGTGTGGCATGCTCAGGTGAAGAGGAAGAAGTCTCATTTAGAAGGATGACAGTGGGAGGTGAGAATAACATGGTGAGAGATGGAGCTGGGAAGTCAGCAGCAAACAGCCTGGGAGGCGGCCCAGGACACGCATTGGGAAGTCTGCAGCTGAAGGAGTAAGGAAATAAGAAAGTGGCTGATGGACTGATGCAGGGGCCACCGAAATAGTCTGGGGGACAAACCAAAGGTCTGTGGCAGAGTCAGTCATAAATCTTTGATAAAGAAAATAATGTGGGACCATTTGTACCTGCATTTCCTAGACTGGGTTTTACTTTGAACAGTGACCTCCCTTTTCCCGATCTGACAAGCAAAGTTACGGAATTTCTTTAAAGACTTGGGAAAAATGGACATATTGATTAAAAGTTACTAGATGATGCTCTTAGAATGCTCACCTGGATTATATTGATAAAGATGCTATAACATCTTTTCTGACACTTAGGTCTACTATTAATATATAGTACAAAACAGTCATTTTTGACTCTCAGAAGTAGTCTCTGTGTTATTAACCACAACATTCTTTTTACCCCAAAAGATATCTATTTCCAGGAAAAATCATGTGGTCCTCAAACATAGCTAGTAAAGATCCCTCTGAAAAGGTATATGTGATGTGACACCCCAGTAGTGTGAACTATGTCCAAACTGTGCTTACCCTTTGCATTGTAAATTTTCAGGAGCACAGTAGTCCAATATTGCCTCAGTATGAATGTCCATAACTACTGTCAATTTTCACAGCAAATGGTTCATTCCACTGACCAGGGGCTGTGCCACACTGGGGAATCAGTTCCCATCTTGATGATCACAAAGATACTGAGGTTCTGTGGTTGACTATTAAAGGAAGTGTCTATCTGAGTCAGCAGTTACACTGAGAATTTGGACCAAGGGAAGCTAGAGAAGAAAAAGAGTTGGGAAGAAAATTCTAGAACCAAGAAGGCAAAGGTGGAGACCGGAGGTGGCCAGTCTACTTCTGGTGGAAAGGATAACACCAAAGACCATGATGCCAAAGTCCTTTATGTCAAGATGTCTACTTGGCTGGCAAAGTTGACCACACATTTCTGTATTCCAGGTGTTAGTGTCCTTAAGCAGCACTAAGGACAGAGGAATCTCATGTTAGCTCTGCCTGGTGGAAAGAAGATAGTCAAACACTGTCGATCAAGCGGTCTGCCTAAAAGCAGGCCAACAGGAGGTTTCAAGGTGAAAGCACACACACAAGACATCCCAGAGTTCTAAACTCAGCACAGGATGCTCAGTGTAGAGACCAGTAATGAAGTATTTTAAACTGAGTCCTCTCATCCTGAAAGCTGCCAAGCCCAACAAACATCCTTCGTTAATATCTAGAGGAAAAGTCCCCACATACATCTGTCGTTTCTTGGATGTAGAATGCAAGATGCTCAATGCCAGGTGCTTTCCTGTGATGAGTGAAAGGGCTGGTGCAGTGTGATCAGAGGATACGATCAGAGGCAGCAAAGGCAATACAATCATGGGGTTACCATCATTAACAAAGACTTCCTTGAACTCACACCTCAGGGCATTTGAAGAGAAGCTTGCAGCACAATGCCCTCAGTTCAGGGCATTGGATGCTGCATTGAATGTCATAAATGTGTATTTCCAGGCATACTTGTAGAAATATTTTAGATTACCCTTCTCTCTGACCCATTTCCCTTCCCTTCTTTACTCTTCCCTGTTGTCTTCTCTTCCTCAGTCTACCATTTCCTAAGTGTTTCTTAACTCAGTAAGGCAAAATTCCATATAGAAAAGAGAACTTTAGGGCCTGAGATTTAGCTCAGTGGCATAAGCGCCTGCCTTGCAAGCACACAGTCATGAGTTCGATCCCCGGTACCAAAAAAAAAAAGAAAAGAGAACTTTAAAATAAAACTTATTTAAAAAGACATAAATGACATAATATTTGCAGGTATAATTTTTAGGATGCTTAAAACTTTCAGGAGATTTCTACATTTGGACACCTTTGACCTTTATCAAAATTCTAAAACCCACTGAGAGGAACTGTGATTAAAATTCAATTTTAAGACCTACTTTTAATATTTTTAAGGAAACTAAGAAGCTTTCCTCTAATGAGCAGCACATTCCCTGTTACATTAATCCTTACTCTTACTTGGAAAATGGCTCCATCATTCACTGAAGATTTTGGAGCTCTACTTCCATTCTCTCTTCTCTCCAAATTCTGCCACTTCTCTGTGGGGTTGGGGGCCCTTAGGACATGAGCCTCCATGTCCCTTGGCTTCCTCAGCTCCTGGATGGCCAGCTCTGGAGCTCTACATCTGAAATATTAGTTCTGTTACCCTCACTTCTGATCACGGCCTTTCAGTTCTCACGGTCCTCTTCTCTGATGCTGTCTTGTCTTCTTTCAGCCCCCTGCTGGTATATGTCCGTTCCTAAACAGGCTGCACGCCACTGTCCATCACTTCTCCACACCATCGTCAAAACCTGCACTTCCACTGGCTGTTTATCTTTATCAAACCCACACAATCACATCTCATTCTCTGGTCAGCCCAGTATCCTTCTGTCTTCCTACACTGGGTGGTGCTTTACCATTACCTGCTCTAGGTAGGTGGCCCCCAGCATGCACACAGAACCTGGGTGATACTCCTTTTCCCTCTCCCTCCTCGCAAACACTAGCTCAAACCTTTTCTGTTCTCCAGCCTTCTTTTCCACCAGCCCGATCTGCTTTTCTTAGTGGAAGATCTTCACTGGAAAATCCAAAGGCAGGCAGTAAGACTTCAACTTCCCCCACTTCGATGATAACCTTACTTTACTGATATTCAACCCCAAACCTGACTTCTGTTATTACAGTGGGAAAGGTATTGCCATCTTTTGTCTTCTTCTCTTCCTTATTGCTAGCAACCCCACCCCAACTTGTTCCATGCTTGGGGCCTATCTTCTCAGTATTCCTTAGGAAGGGGACCTTCTAATCATGTGTGGCTAACTCCTTCCTTTCTCAGACAAGCTTCCAGAAAGAGTATCTGTGTTTGCACATTGCCTTCCTGACCTTGCAGTCCATCTCTGGCCCACTACTCCTGCCCCTTCACTGAGCCAGGTCTTGGCAAGTTAACATGACTTCCTGCTTAATCCAACTACAATAGCAATACCTTCACCTTAACTGGTT
The DNA here is from genome assembly GCA_004027295.1 of Dolichotis patagonum. Lineage (NCBI taxonomy): Eukaryota > Metazoa > Chordata > Mammalia > Rodentia > Caviidae > Dolichotis > Dolichotis patagonum. Next base: position 72,954 of record PVJX010002666.1, read on the forward strand.
TAGGATTATTATTTTTTGATAATCTTGCATTTAGTCATACTTATAAAGTTGGCATGGATAAGGCAGGTAGGAGTCAGTACGAGAAAAGGATGAACAGTACATGAAAAAAAATGTGAGCATGCCAAGGCACACTGTAGGGAATGAAAATATGGAAACTGTATAGGTGTGAAGAAGCAGCTAGGTGCAGCTGTTCCTACACTAGAATCAAACCTTCTCCCTGGACTCTCCTAAAATGCAAATTTGATCATGCTACTTTGCTATTTATAATCTTTCAAGTTACTTCCTTTTGTCCACAGGGTTAAGTCCAAACTTCTTAATCAGAGAAGCCCCACCTATCTTGCTTCTCAGCATGTCCTGTCCACATTTTCGGGCCATTTCTCAGACACATCACAATCTCTTGCCTTCCAATAACCTCACTTGTGTCTGGCAAACTCTAACTCAGTTAAAGGTCACACACTCTGGACAGCCTTTCCTGATCCAACCCACCTTTCATCTCTTTGCTCCCAGTGATGTTGTATGCCTCATCCCTCAGTTTCCACTACGTACTCTGTGCCTTGAGTTGACACTTACACCTACATGGCAAGCCTATGCCATCTCTCCCACTAGGCTTGAGGGTAAGCACTGTCCTCACTAAGAGGTACATTGCCTAGCATGTGATTGCTCTCCACTATACATTTATTGAAGGAGTAGGAACCAAAGTAGGACTCTGATAAAGTGCTCTATAGTGTGGCTGTCTTGTATGAACTGCACTTATATGGTAGAAGAGAAAGAAAGCCAAGTAAAGGTCTAGTTCTGGAAGTTCATGCCCATCAAAACTGAGAATCTCAATCTACAAATCTATAAAATAGGAAATAGCGGTGCTATATTTGACATTTCAAATCAACACGATACATAGGAAGAAAAGCAATCATGAAATATTCAGTCTAGCCGCCATCACAATATCTTTTAAATAAGCAAGGGATTTTGGCAAATGAACAACTAGAGAAACATTAGGAAGCAGGATCCTAAGTAACATGTAAAATATGTTATTTAAAAAACACTGTAATACTTTTTGGATGAAAATAAATTTCAAAGACTGGCTAAATTTCAAGTGCAGGATTATATTCTGCCAACTCAGTTCTTCTGTAGGCTTTTAGGATTGACCTAAGATGCTCTTACAAATGCATTTGTTTCTCTGGGGGCTAGCAATGAACTGAATGAATGTTTAAAAAGAAAAAACAAAAACTCTCATGCTACTAAATGAGATACATTTTTTACACTTAAATTCTAAATTTTTAGGGATTGATTTATGGTTTTATTAAGTCTCAACTAGTAAAATTTATGGCAGTTCACGGATCATAGAGATACAGAATTTGATAGATATCAGAGGTCAGATGTCTAGTTTAGTTTAATCACAAGCAAAATTAATATTCTTTTAAACTTCTACTCAAAGGTTATAAAATCCTGTTAAATAATTTCTTTGATTTCAACAAAATTCATTTCCATATTAAGGGCCAGGGAGATAACTCAGCAGCTCAACCACCTGCCTGGCAAGTGCAAGGTCTTGAGTCTGATTTCAAGTACAAAAAAAAAATCCATATTCACAGAAAAGAAGTTATAGAGTTCAGAATATAAGTATGAAAAAGAACATAATTTCTTATAATGAGCTTGGAGGTCAAAATATAAAAGACAAGCTGCCTCCAAAGGAAAAAAATCCTTTAACTGCATGTCCAAGTAGTTTGTGATTATTTCCTGTAATTAAAAACTTGATTTGTCAGCCTAAGTCTTCTCAGATATGTATGTGGCTGTTTTGACTCATAAAAGCTCTCACTGATTTAAGCATCTTAATTCCAAAGAAGTCAGGAAAAGGTCAAGATGCTCTTAAATCCAAATCCATAAACACAAATCAAGGAATTTTATATTATTTGGTTGAATCAAATGTAATCCCGATCTTATGATTTAAAGTGAAATAAATAGGTTAACTAGAGATCTTTGCAATTACTGCTAAGAAGAGGTGAGAGAGCGTGGGTACTTTTGCTTGTCAAAAATTTCTTTCTGGAAGAATGGAATGCTTTGATGAGAAAAGTACAAAACAGAACCTGACACTGAGAGTCTGAAATAAAACAAAAATATCTAGTGTTATGGCTTATATCTAGATGTCCCTCCAAAGTCTCATGCAGTCATAGATGAGTTTAGAAGGTGGTTGGATTAGGGTGAATGTGGATTAAGGGTTGATACTGGGATTAAGGGTATGGATAATGAAAGCCCCACCCTGGGTGTAGGTGATGCCTATCAGCAGGTTTACAGCCTGGATGAAATAGAAAGGGACAGAAAGAAGCTAAATTTGCTGCTGGTTCTCACTGCTTTGTTGCTTCCTGTCTGTCTGCCTGCCATGGACTGTTTCTCCTCTGTGATGCTCCTCTGCCATGCCACCCTACCTTAGAGCCAGCCAAGTCTATAGTGAACTGAAAACATTACACCTATGAGCTAAAATAAACCTTTCCACCTTTAATTTGTGGGTGTCAGGTATTTTGTATCAGCAATGAGAAAAGTAACTAAGGTATCCAAAAGTAGTATTTTTTACTATAGAGAATACAAAAAAAAAAGTCTCTGTCTCTAAACTCTGAATCAGCACAGAATGAAGAAGCTATAAAGGGGACAATGTCCTTGAAAGTTTCTACCTCATTTTCTATCAAATTAAATCTGCAAAACTTTAACTTATAGTAATTATTCTCTGGGCTGGGGATTTAGCTCAGCAGTATAAGCACCTGCCTTGCAAGCACGCGGTCGTGAGTTTGATCCCCAGTACCGATAAAAAAAAATTATTATTCTCATTGTATCCTCCTTTCTGATTTACTTATAAAAGTAGGGCCCTGATCTAAAACAAAACTCTAAAACTACAAAGTTGATGATCACATTTAAGGTCTCTTAAAATATGTGGAACATTTTGGTTGCAGAAAATCAGTGAAGTTAAGGGCTGGGGATATGGCTCAGCAGCACAGCGCCTGCCTGGCAAGTTTGAGGTCATTAGTTCAAGTCCCAATTAAAAAAAAAAAGAAAAGAAAAGAAGTGACATTATAGAGAATTCTTAAATCCCAATAAGAAGCCAGTCATATTGAGACATAGATACAGACTCAGCACTCTAAGAGTACGAAGCACGAGGATCCCAAGATCCAAACTTACCTGGCCAACTTAGTGACTTAGGAGACCCTGCTTCAAGACCCACCCCCCCCAAAAAAAGGCTGAATACATTGCTCCACGTGAAGGCTCTGGATTCTCTACCCAGTACTGTAAACAAACTACATGAACCCTCGATAAGAAAACACATAACCCAAATATTTGGTCACTTCACTTCACCATGGAATATATACATATAAATGAAAAATAAACGTGTAAAGATCGTGCTTTGGAGTTATTAACAGTATGGTAGCCCAGTCCTAGACAACTGGATCTTGGGTAAAATATGCTGCTACAGAGGACACCACTGAAAGGTAGGCATTAACTAAAGAGGTTCCCATACAAGAAACAAAGCTTTTCACTACAATTAATCTGCAAGTCCCAGCACAAAACAAAGAAACTGAAACATGTAGTGACAAGCCAGTAAGAAGCAAAACCTTGTAAGTTCCCTAAAACTAAACCATGGGGACATCAAAGGGGAGGAAACCAAAAGCCATTCACTTGAATTATTCAAAATGATATAAGGGAGATAACAAAACAGGTCAGTAAGGCATTTGACAAGTTCACAGAAAATGCAAGTAAACAAATATTGAGCCAAATAAGGAAAATAATCCATAAGTCTACAGAATACACTAACAGAAAACCAGCACAGCTAAATAAAACATGAATGATCAGCACAGAAAAGAACTGGATTCCATTACAAAGCTACAAATAAAAATGAAGGAATCAAAAGTTCTATCAAAATTACGAGCAGCAAATGTGGTCAATGTGGGGACAGAGTGTCAGAACTAGAAGACAGCACTACTGTTGGGGACCAGTTTATGAAAGATACTTTAAAAGGAACAAAAGAACATTAAAAATGGATTCAACAGCTCCTAGATTATGCAAATGAGACTAATCCAAGATTAACTGGAGTTAGTGAAAAAAGCAGATGATGGCACAAATGGTATAAAATCTTGTTTATTCAAATAATAGCAGAAAACTTTCTCAGTAAGGGAAAAGAACTTACCATACAGATAAGTGAGGCATAAAGAACCCCAAATAGCCATGATCAGAAAATAACCTCTCTGTAACAAAATCCTGAAAGTTCAACACAATCGGTTGAAAGCAGTTACAAACAAGCAATGAAACACTTAAAAAGGGAAACCCATTAGAATTACAGCAAATCTTAAAGGCTAGGAGATCTTGAAAGGAAGAACCCAGGTTGCCCAAAATTAGAGAAATAAGATACTTTCATGATAAGAACACATAAAGAAATTAATGACCACCAAACCAACTTGAAAAAATTCTGAAGGCTACACTAGAAGACACAATGAAGCTAACAATGACAAATGGTATAATAGAATAAATGCACCAGGTAGGGTGAGCAGCTAAGTAGAAAGGAGAGATAGGGAATCAGCAACAGGAAAATTGGACAGTGACAGGCATAAGACAATACCTCTCAGTAGGAACTTCCAACATGAATGATCTCACTTCCTCATTTGAAAGACACAGACTAGCAGAATGGATCAAAAAACAAAATCCAGCAGTCTATGATATGCAAGAATCACATTTAACCTAAGAAGAAACAGACTAAAAATTAAAAGGATAGAAAACAATATTCCCTACATTAGGTTGCCAAAAAGCAGGTATAACTATCCTACATTCAGTCAAAGTGGACTTCACACTAAAACTGATCAAAAGAAGCAAAGACTGTCACTACATACTAAGAGAACAATCCAGCAGGAAGACATTATACTTATTAACATATATGCACCAAATAATGGCATATTCAATTTCATAAAACAAGTACTACTGGACGTAAAAGACCAAAATAAGGAAACAATTATAATAAGGGACCTCAATACCCCAAAACTGCAAATATACAAAGCAGCCTCCCAGAATCAATGAAAAATTTCAGTTGAACAAACCTTTTGAACTAATACACTTTAATAGATATCTACAATGTTCTACTCAACAACAGAATACATATTTTTCTAGCAGCACATGGAACTTTCTCCAAAATAGACCACATACTAGCAAATAAAGCAAGCTCAAGGAGATGTAAAAGAACTGAAATTATACCATGTATATTATCAGACCACAGCACAATGAACCTAAAAATCAATGACAAAATGCAGAAATCATGCAACTACATGTAAACGAAATAATATACTATTGGCCAGGGATTTAGCTCAGTGGCTTAAGTGCCTGCCTGGCAAGCATGAGGTCATGAGTTTGACCCCTGGTACCAAAAAAAAAAAAACCCAAAAAACCAAAAACAATACACTATTAAACCAACAGTGGGTTACAGAAGAAATAAAGAAAGAAAAACAACAGTTTCTTTAAGTAAATGATGAAGCCAGCACAACACACGATAGACTTGTGGGACATAGTGAAAGCAGTACTTAGAGGAAAGTTTAGCCTGTAAATGTCCACATTATAAAAACATGGAAAGACTACCTAAGAATCCACCAGAGTAAGCATCAAATAAATTAATGATGCACTTCTAGAAGAACAAGAACAATCTGAAACCAAAGCTTGTACAGGGAAGGAAAGTGTAAAGATCAGAGCAAAAAAAAAAAATCAATGAAATCGTGAACATAAAAACATACAAATAATTGATTCATTAATCAAAGAAATGGTTCTCTGAAAAATGAATAAAGTAGACAAACTCTTAGCCTATCTAACCAGAGAGAGAGAGAGAGAGAGAGAGAGAGAGAGAGAGAGGGAGAGAGAAGACCCAAATCAATGGAACTAGAAGTGAAAAAAGTAAAATAATCATAGGCACTACCAAAATAAAAAAGATTACCAACAGCTACTTCAGAAACCTCTATGCCAATAAATTGAAGACTTCAGAAAAAATGGATAAACTCTTAGTTATATATGAATTACCAAAACTGAACTAAGGAGATTTAAAACCCTTAACAGTCCAATAACAAGTAATTAAATTGAAACAGCAGTAATTAAAAACCTCCCAAGAAAAGCTCAGGTCCAGACAGATCTACTACTGAATTCTACAAAAACTTTATGAAGATCTAACACCAGTACTCCCTAAACTCTTTAATGAAACTGAAATGGAAAAAGTACTCTCTCCCAAAGTCATTTCTTAAAGCTAGCATTAACCCTGATTCCAAAATCAGACAAGGATTCAACCAAATAGACCAATCTCTTTAATGGGATACAGGTGAAAATCCTGAACAAGATAGTGACAAAAAGAATGCAATGAATCACTGAAAAGATCATACATCATGACTAAGCAGAGTTCACTCTAGGGATGCAAAAATGGCAGAACACAAACAGATCAATAAATGTAGTACACATCACAAAAACAGAAGCAAAAACAAAAATCACATAATTATTATAAACACAGAAAAAGCCTTTGGCAAAATCTCATTCTTACATGATAAAAAGTACTAAAGAAAACAGGTTTATAAAGAACCTACTTCAATCTGATAAAGGGCATTTATGACAAACCTAACTGTCAACATCTTATTAAATTGGAGAAAACTGAAGCTTTCCCTCTAAAATCAGAAAAAAGACACTGGTCCACTATCACCACTGCTGTTCAACATAGTACTTGAAACATTAGCAATAGCAATTAGGCAAGCAAAGGAAATAAAGGAGATATGTATAGGAAAGGATGAAGAGAAATTATCAATACATTACCATGCATGATTGCTCCAAAGAAGAATCATGAAAAATATACTAAAGACTTAGAATTAATATCCAAATTTAAAGATGTAGAAGGATATAAAAATCAATAGTATTCCTGTACACTAACAATGAACCTACTAAAAAATTAGGAAAAAAATACTATTCATAATACCACCAAGAAAAAATAAATACAGTTTTAGGAATTAACCTAACTAAGGAATTAAAAGACCTCTACAATAAAAATTTCAATACTCTGAAAAAGGAAGCTGAGGGGGACATTAGAAAAATGGAGAGACAGTCTCTTTTCCTGGATAGTCAGAACCAATATAGTAAAAAAGGCCATACTTCCAACATTGATATACACACTTAGTCAGCATCAATGAAAACAACAATAGTATTCTTCATACTGGAGAAAACAATCCTAAAATTCACATGGAACTAGAAGAGACCCAGAATAGCAAAAGAAATCTTGGGTAACAAGAGCAACTTGGGAGGCACAAACCTAGACTTGAAGTTATATTACAAAGCTATAGTGATAAAAACAGTACTGTACTGGCAGAAAAAAAAGATATGAGGATCAACTGAACAAAATAAAAGATGCAAAAACAACCCCAAGTACATTCAACTATTTGATCTTTAACAAAGGAGCCAAAAATATACATTAGAGGAAAAATAGACTCTTTTGATAAATGGTATCTGGAAACTGGCTATTCATATGTATAAGATTGAATCTAGATTAGTATCTCTCACCATACTAAAGTAAAATCAAAATGGATGAATGAACTGAATGTTAGAACAGAAATACTCAACCTGCTGGAAGGTAAAATAGGTAAAACTCTTTAAATCATAGGTGTAGGCAAGGACTTTCTGAACAGAACCCCTGTTGCACAAGAAATGCTAAGAATCAACAAATGAGATCATATCAAATTTTAAAACTTTTGTACAGCAAAAGAAACAACCACCACAGCCTACAGAATGGAAAAGATTTTGTTTCCTGTTCCTCAGAGAGGACTAATACCTTGAATAAATAAAGAACTCAGAAGTTGGGGCTGGGGATTTAGCTCAGTGGTGTAAGTGACTGCTTGACAAACCCAAGGTTGTGAGTTCGATTCCTGGCACACAAGAAAAAAGAACTCATAAGTTAGAGCTCCTAATGTAAGATCCAATCAAAAAGTGGGCAAGTGAAATAAATACACTTTGCAAAAGAAGCACAAATGGCCAATAAATACATGCAATGTATTAGACAAGTGCAAATTAAAAGAACACTGAGATTCTACCTTAGGCAAAAAAAGAATGGTTATCATCAAGACATCAACCAATAACAAATGCTGATGAGTCTGTTGGGGGAAAGGAACCCTTGTACACTGTGGTGTGAAGGTAAGCTAGTCAGGCACTATGAAAATGAGTATGAAGGGTTGGGGATATAGCTCAGCAGTACAGCACCTGCCTGTAAGCGTGAGGTCCTGAGTTCAATTCCTGGTACAAAAAAAAAATAGAAATTCCATTTGACCCAGATGTTTCTCTTCCAGGTATCTTTCCAAAAAAGTTGAGTACATCATATTATATATAGTGATACATGCATACCTATGTGTATAGAAGTACAATCCATACTAGCTAAATCTTAGAAGCAGTCTACATTCCCATCAAGAGATGAATGGATAAAGAAAATGTGGTATTTACATGTAATGCAGTACTACACTGCCATTAAGAAAGATAAATTGAGATATCTGAAAGAAAATGAATGTACCATGAGATCATAACATTAAGCGAAATAATCAGGGGTCGGGGATATAGCTCAGTGGTGCAGCATCTGCCCGGCAAACATGACATCCTAAGTTCAATTCCTGGTACCTCCTCCCCTGCCAAAATCAGAGACATAAGCTTAAATATTACTTGGCTTTACTTATGAGAAACTCGAATTATAACTGAAGAACAAAACAAAAGATACAGAATTTAGGGAGATAGATCTTTCTCAAATGACAGGTAGATCAAAGGTTGGGGGACATAAAAGAGAATTATGATGTTTTAAGAACCAAATCAAATTCAGTGATTAGGTTCAATGTTGACTTTATGAAGAAATTTAGGTTGGTTCTTGTCCAATTTGGTTTATGACCAAAATCATGGAAAAATTAAATTCTTCAACAGAGATACCACTGTATTAGGATGGCGAACAAACATGAGAATAGCATAGACTGATGAGTGAAGAAAAGGCACTCTCATTCACTGGAGGTGAGAATGCCAACTTATGCAGACACTGCAGGACAGTAAAAGCATCAACTCAACAGAAAGGCAAAGATACAACTTGACCGTGGAAAAACTGAACAAACACTCCTCAACCTGACGATCAAGATAAACCTCAAAGTGATAAATGATACCAGTTATTTGTACCATTGATGTGGTGAAATAATAACAGCTGGTCTAATCATGCCAAAATCATCAGATAAGTTTTGATTGAGGGAGATGCTGCAGAATATCTCAAAAGTACTCTTCCAAATTGCCAAGGCTATTAAAAACAAGGAGGATCTGAGACGCTATGACAAGAAAGAGGAACCAACAGATACCTTAAGACAACAGTAATCTGGGACCCAGGAACAGTATGTGAAACTGATTACAGTTAGGTGAGAACTACAGACTGGACAAATACGAACTCACGGATCAACATTGGTTTTGTAATTGTAACAAATGCACCAGGCTAACATAAGATGTTAAAGGGAAATGCATATGAGGTACAAGAGAGCTCCATACTATCTTTAAAACTTTTCTGCAAATCTAACATTGTCCTTAAACAGTGGTGCTGAACCCATGGACACTTGTGCCACATTGAGCACGCAGAGCCCACATTAGCATTCAAGCCAAGTGTATGGGCTGTTTCTCCTAAATTAAAGCCTCAGCATTCAGGCTGAATCACAGTATTGGCACTTTGCAAACAGTAGTGGGTTTGGGGTTGCAGTATGTGTACTCCATCTCTAAAAGGTTCACCATCACTGACCTAAAATAAAAAGTTTATTTTAAATACATCAATGAATCTGGAAAATTGCACTATTTTCTACAAAATTCTACTCTACTACTTTAATACCTGGAAAAATATTGATTTGATGGCACAAGCACCTGCCTGGCAAGCACAAGGTCCTGAGTTCAATTCCTAATACCCAAAAATTTAAATATTGATCTGAAAAAAGCTATGAGCATATGAATCTAGGAATACTGGCCTTCATAGGGTTGAGACTGTGTCACTTACATACAAATTCAATTTTCTTTAGAGTGTTTGATAATTTTAAGTAGAAATATATCCATCTTAATTTGAAGAACTATAATCAGGTTTATCATAAAATATATATTATTTTTACCTCTGGACAAAAGGTCCTTCTCAACTTAGGATCTGGGCATATTTCAAACTACTAGTGAAGTTTAACACCTTTTCATTTTACTTTATAGGATCTTTCACCTTGTTTCACTAATACTATTCATTTTCTCTTACCCCAAGTACTTCAGAAGTCCCAGAATATCAAGAAATGTTTCATTTCTTTCAGTTTTCAATTATTACATTTTTGTAAATAAACGTTAAGCCTTTCATTCTCAAAACTCATTCCTTGCCAATGCTAGCAGTCATGTTCTTAGTCCTATTTAGAACCCATTAGCTTGAACGACATGAAACTTAGGGCATTTCACTGCTAATAGTATATATGCGTCAATTTCATATGGTTTCAGCCGAGAGACTTCAACAGTCCTTTTCTAGAAAAGGATTAATGATTACTGAGAATGAAGGTTGAATATCAGCCTCCATGGAACCTATCCTCATAAGTCTAAGCACTCTAATAAATAGGTTATGAACCTGTATGTTTATTTAATTTTAGGAAGGCATTCCTGCAACAAATGAGCCTTCACAGAACCTTGCACAACATAAATTTCCAAATTAGTCTTTTTTAAAAAACCAAGCATTAAACTTGGAGAACTAAGTGACAGAGAATCTCCTCGGAACATCTTAACTGCTAGTATCAGATGATCTTGAGCCCTCTCAAGGCCTCCTGCTGTTTCTTTTTCTGCCTACTAACATATTATTTTTTAAACATAATAACATGCTTACAATGCATATGTCTCCCTCCGTTGCTGCAAAAAAACAAGTGAAACCTTTAACACGTGTTAATTGGTCATTTTTTTCTATTTTACATTTATTACATTTTAATTATATAAGTTTTCATATAAATCCTAGATTCTTGAAGTTTTAATTTAATTACTCTTTTTAATTGTAATAAAATAAATATTTTACTAGGTACTTATATTTAATACGCAGAATTCATAAACCTTTGGTTTATAATACCTTTCTCATATGCTTTCTGGAAACATCCTTTGATCCCTTTCACACAGCCTTCATTTATGGGAGAAATTTCCCAGTTACTCATTAATCAGTAATATCTCCCCGTTACACAGTAATATCTTCACCTGAGTCAGACTATAGATTTTATAGTGCTGTATTAAAAGCAATGATGGCTGAGGACTCTGGGTCAAGGATGCTTCTGGACTCTAGCTGTTGCACAGTACATGCTATGCAAATCTTTGTTTTCTTTTGGCACATCTATGGAAGCACGAATACAAGAGACAAGACACTCAAGGAAAAAGCAAAAGCATAAAGAATTCCTGCCCTGTCTTTCTTCAAAACCATTTCCATTATTTTGAGCCTAATCACTCACAGTAAACTCAACTGACGTTGCTTGTAAGTAATGTCTTCACAATTAGCAGTCATGCACACATTTCCTACTCAAAAACAAGGAGAAAAGTGGGTATTTGGTGGAATTGATTTTTATCTAGCATGACACTGTAAAGCACGTTAGTGGTTCACCCAAATTGGATGCAAGGAATTACCTGGCTGTTGAACTGATTGAACTGGAACAATGCTGTGCTTTTGATTCAATCCTGAATTTCTAGATCATTCTACAACCTGGCTTGAGTGAGCACAGTGATTCATTTTAGCCAACATCCACCTATGTGTGATGAGCCAGTAGTAGTTTTGGCTCCTGTTATCCAGAGCCATATATTTGAGGAAGTAAAACTAGGAACTCATTCACTGCAGTAGTCAATCTTCACAGGTAGGAAATACCGAGTAGAGTGTTTCTATTGATTATGGGATGCTCTGTAAAGTATGTGCTAAATTAACGCTTTCTGACAGAAAGAGTGACAGTGTGGCATGTTATGTAGCCAACTGGAACGTTCCATGAGTGAATTAAATAAATAATGGACTCTAACTGTCCATCACATAACTGACATCTCATGTGTAAATGAGAGAGAATTATTATAATGATTCCTACAGGTATTGTGAGGTGATTCTGCCTTTAGTACTTACAGATAGCCTCTCAGGCTGAGGTTTGCTGAGCAGTAGCAAAGGAAAGTTGAAATGGGATGAATTTCCCATTTTTAGAGGCTGTGAGTGAAGTTAAAAATTTTTATTACATACTTGATGACTTGCGAACATGCTCATGAAATGTTGACAAAATGTAAAAAAAATTAGTGTTCCCCAAGATCCTGTTTTCATCTAATAATATCTCTGCATGGATAAATACTGAAAATTATACACAAAATGTTAACTAGGCTTCCTTGTTGGGAATTGGATACTCTTCCAACTTTGTTTTCTAGAATAAATAAAAGTATTGATGCTGCTTCATAAAACGCAATGGTATCAACCCTCACAAAAGTGAATCTTGGGGTTTAAAAGAATTCCTTCTGAAATTCCATTATTTCACCCAAACAACATAACATAGAAATTGTTCTTATCTTGATAAAAAGACAAGAAACAGATAAAAAGGGCATAGATTATTTAGAGAACTCAACGAAGCTGCCTGAAATAGCTTCTGATTTCATGTAAGGAAGGCTGAAGGTGCCTGATATCAGAGAAAAAATCTGCATGGTCTCTCTAGTTACTAGACCCACAGCCTAGGAGGAATACAAGAGGAACTCAGCACCTCCCATCTCCAACCCCTTTTTAATCTCTAATTACATAACCAAAGCACTCGCTGTGAATTAGCAAGATTTTAAGCCCCTTTACTCTGGGATGCCATTAACATGTAACCGGAGGCATAGCTGGGGATTTGGCTTAGCCTAATGTAGGCCCTTCTAGCCTGAGTTACCTTGCTAAGAAGTTAAAGTATGTGTTGGACATGACATTTATTTTATATTCTCAGCATTCAGTAAGATGTAGGTCATTAACTCCATACCAATTTCCTCTGCAGAAACTACTTTAAATAAAATGTTTCAAATAGAAATGCAATTTAGAAATGGTAAGACTATGGTTTTCAAAGACAGAACATAGGATCTCCATTGCACATGTTCAGTCATTTTTGTGTAGCCTTGGTTTAGCCAGGATAGTGGCACAGACTTCTACAAAGGCTAAACTGGACACAGGTGTATGTTTTGGCTCCTTCCCACTGCACACCACAAGCCTATGCTCATTGCTATTGTCCTCCAAGTTGTAGCAAGATAGACAGTGGGATATGCTCCGCCAAGCATCCCAAATGTAAATTTTGACCCCTGCATGCTTTCTACAAACCCAAAGAGGTTTAAATTGAAATATCTTCCATGTTGTTTGAGAAACAGTTAAAATATCTTCCTTGTTGTTCAAGGAACAATTAAAACAACTGTATTCACCTGCAGACTACAACTCTTTTTGTTGTATTTTATTTACAGAGCAATGCAAGTGAGACATGTCAAGGAGGACTCAACCCTATATCCTGAGACATAGATTTCATAATCCTCTAAAGAGTAGCATTTAATTGCAATGTGTTTTGGCACTTAGACATTGGTTTTGCTGTCCCTGTGCCGTGATCTATATACATGATTTCCCTCAAGAGTGTCTTAATTTCTTACAATACTTTGTCTCTATGAAGTTACCCTTGTCAGTTTTCTAAACCTGTTAAATATGCTTAATTAAAATATATATCATTTTGATGCTATTAAACAACAACAAAAAATAGAAAATACTCTCAACTTTCTATCCTTAGGAACTATTTCCATGTCTTCTCAGGTCATCAGTCTCTTCCTTTAGTATGGAACTTACCATAGTCTACTAGAACTCTTGATTTGTATTGCAGCCTCCTCATGATAGTAAATACCAGATTACTCTGTTTGATTCCTTTTGTCCCCTCAACATAATGCCCAGACCAGAGACACACACATACATTCACTGACTGGATGAACGTCAGTCAACACCAGGGCGCTCTCACTCACCTGACGTCTACTGCCTGGCCGCAACCTGCCAGAGGCTTGGAATAGATTGTCTCTTATCCACGCAAGCTATGCGTTATTTTTGGACATTTTATGGACAAAGGTCAGTGGGATTAAATAGCTTTCTCTAAGTCACACAGCTCACAAGTGAATTCAAAAATAGAGCTGTGTAACTTTAGTGTTCCTGCTTATCTCACTACAAACGGTGCCCATCCCCATAGCCTGCACACAAGGACCAGAGTGCTACATGTTGGGCCCCACACAGAATTCTCATCTATCTTCTTCCTGGCTTGCCAGAGGGTAGTGGTTAGCTTGACCGCTGACACCCTCAGTCTAGTTGGAATGTTCTTCACCCTGCCTATAGACTGTCCCAAAGTGGTTCAGCAAAGTCCTGCTTTGCCTCTCTGTGTCTGCGCAGAGCCGAATGGGCAACGTCACCACAGCCTAAAGCATTCTCCCTTGCTGGCTTCCTGGTCTGCAGAGACCAAGCATGAGAGGCTCAAGGAACAAAACACACACATCCATGGACCTGTCAGCCAAAGCATCCTAAAGAGCCAGTCAGTAATGGCTGGCTGTCACTTGGCTGTTGTGTCTGCCTCACACATGTATAGGTTGAATCAGAGAGAGGATGAGAGACTGTGTAGATAGTAAGAGCCTTCTGCCTTCCCAGCCAGAACTCCCCCAGCGCAGCCTCTCCTCAAATCCCTAGTGAGCTTCTTGCTAGGAGGGAGACCTGCCATGGACCTGATGCCCCCCCAGAACCATGGCAGGGTCTCCCTTGGAAATTTCTGAATGACTGGAAGTTAACTCAGCAATCATGAAAAGTCATCATCTGTGACTGACAAATTCAGGCTAAGAGCTTGCATGGCTTCAATTTGAAAACCTGGTACCTTCTCCCTGGGTCCAAGTTAAGAGCTGGTTTGAACAAAGCAAGAATTTCCAACCTAAAAAACTAGTCGTGAGATTCTATGAGGATAAAACATTTTTACATTAGTTTAAAAGGTTTTTGACAAATGCAAACAGGATTTCCTCGGGACTCCAGCAGCTATCTCAGGCATAGCAAGGAATGCTCTCAAGTCAGGCAGAACTAGATAGGATAGTAAGCTGTTTCATCTTTTGCCATCCTGGAATGACTTTTTTTCCAAAGGACATCAAAGCTGAAATGCCCCATAACCTCCTTTGTGTTCTGTTCAATGGTATCAATAACACAGATGATCAGTAAACAGAATTGAACTCCATCTGTTCTCCATTCTTAGTAGCCCAGTAGCATATAGAATGATATGAAATGGAGCAGCACTGATTTCGGTGACCTCGTAGCCTAATTCAATCAGTATTTCACTAAACAGGGGCAAAATCAACAGTACTCAAGCATCTGAATTACTTATGAATTAAATTCAACTCTTCTTTCTCATTCTAAGCAGGCCAGTGCAGAAAGAGAAATGGTCTGGCCTGGGGGCAGCAGCTTGCTCCCCTCTATCACTCATTATAGCACGGCCAAGTCCACTGTGGGCTGCATAGGGAAGGGCAGTTTAGGCAGGAATAGAAAAGGAGCTGAGAAGGGGCTGGGGATTTGGCTCAGCAGCATAAGTGCCTGTCTGGCAAGCACTAGGTCATTAGTTCGATCCCCGGTACCAAAACAAAAAATAAAAGAAGCTGAGAAGGCAGAAGCAATGGCCAGGACCCTCACTACAGTTGGGGGGGGGGGGTTGTATGGTGCTTTGGAAAGTTCTATCATGAATCACACTGCACTGAGGCTAAAAGTCTACACAGCTAGTCCAGCAGCACCAATCTCACCTGCAAAGGTTCAATGAGGGGAGAAAAGAACTCTGGAAACTATGATTAGATTAGTCAATGATCATCTGCAGCTTTCCTATTTGTAAATTTGTCTACCTGCTTAAGTCTGTATGTGGCCTCCAAAGTAATAAACAGCCCCAGAACTTCGGCATTAACTCATGGGTATGAATGGAGCAGTGAACAACCCAGGCTGCCCAATAACGAGTTCCCAGGAGAAGTCCAAAGAAACAGTGCTCTGCTTTCTTTTTCTCAGCCCTCATACTGCAAGGTGTCCTTTTCGTATTCTGTTTAATGACCCATATTTCTTTTTTTGTGCCTTTTTTGGGTGTTTCTTGTTATTTTAATGGTCCCAAGCATACAGTTGAAGGGCTGTCCCCCCTCCCCGTTCCTAAGTGCAAAAGACCATCGTGTGCCTCCAGGAGAGAATATAAGTGAATATAAGATTCTGCCATGTGTGTCATTTGCCTAGCATATTCCACAAAAGAGAATTTAAAAATAACAATAAAAATAACAAGGGTATATTTTACCCCTAGGAAGATTATTAATATTTAGCGGGGACTATCTATGAGTGTCTCTTGAGAAAGGACAAAGAAGAGAACAATCTTTAATTTGATGCTTATTGTTTAAAGGTTCTCTGTTCACACTTTTCAAACGTAAGAGTCTGGTCTCTTGACGGTAACCATAGGGAATTTATCAGTCTCTGAACATAATTCTTCCCCTTTGTCCTTCCTGAGTATTCAAAGAGTTGGGCAAAGTGAAGGGCAGTCTCACATAGAAGCTGGTGTTCAGCTCCCACTAGCATATATTTAGTGTTGTTAAAATAACCTAGAAAATTAACTAGTTTTTAATAATTTTTCTTCTCAAAGGCTGCTGTCCATCAATATCAACAGGTCAACTGTTTCTGGACAGAAGGGCATATACTTCTATGCCAGGAGAATCTTTTGACATTCTGCTAGCTAAGACTTTATTTTCAGAGACCAGAGAAAGAATAGGGTGGATGCTATTCCCATGTCTGGTCTTTCCATTAAGACTTTTCAAAGAAGACTTTATTCCAACAGGCATTCAGAAGAAAAAAAGGAAAGAATTTTTCCTCCAGGCACATAACTCATAAGAGCAAAAAAAACCTCTTCAGTATGATTTATTTCACAGCGAACATTGACGAGTGTGTGAAAACAGATCTCTACTGAAATTCCAGAATGTCTGTGCACGTCACCTTGAAAGAAATGAAGAATGTCAAAGATAATTATTAAATAAATCCATTTCTATTTTAACAACTCTCAGACTGGCTGGAATGTAGTTAGAATCTGTGTACGTACATTCAATTAGATCGCAGTATGGTTCTGATGATCAGTCAGCCTGAGTATTTTATTCTCATCAATGACAAAGTGGCTTGGTAGACATAGGGTGCCCGGGGGCATAGCTTTGAGAGCTCATATTCTTGTTTCAATGAGTTGTTTGTTGGAGAAATTAAAAGTTGAAAGAAATCTCAGTAGTCATTTAGTAATCTTTAAAATTTGAAACTTTTTTTTCCCAATAGCTTTGACCATGGTTTTAAAAAGAAGAAAAGAAAAAGAAAAAGTGGTCAATGCCACATACTAAGTTAGGAGAAGGACTATACTAAGTTTGAGCCCTCCTGGCTTTTTATCTGCAGATAACTCTAAGTTACTACTTAACTTACTTACTACTAAGTTACTACTACTCTAAGTAAGTAGTGATTTCCCTGGCAATTTCCCTTACCTAATTTTGCTTCCTAAACATACTGCCATCTGTTATAGGAATGGGACCCGGACCATATGGAGAGAAAGCACAAGGCAGGAGGGACCTTCCAATCCCCTTTCTAAGCTATGTAGGGAAATGCAAGGATGCTTCCCAGCCTTGGGTTCCTCTGCCTTATTTCTTGCTCTTGTGAGGGTCTCCAAGGGCCTTGGTCTCTCTGCTTCTTGTGACTGATCTAAAATGGAAATGAGTTCCTCATCAACCTGACAATGAAAATGCTTGTATCTTGCATGAGGACAGGTTGTTTTGTTTTGTATTGTTTGCAATGCTGGGCATCCAACCCAGGACCTCACACATGCTAACAAGGACACTATTACCAAATTGCTGTATATCCCCACTCCTATACCATACTTCTTTTTTCATTTGAAGAAGTTGGGAATCAAAGTAATATATAAAGTTAGAATGAGCTGTGCACAGGTGGGAAGTCTGTTAGAAGCCAGTACAGTTTCATTATTCCTATTCTTTACTCCCTTTGTGAAAAATAAACATTAACTGAGCTGGGCATGATAGTGCATGCCTGTAATTCTAGCATTATGGAAGGCTGAAGCAGATTCCATGCCATCCTGGGCTACATAGAGTTCAAGGCCAGCCTGGAACGTACCGAGATCATGTCTCAAACAACAACAACAAAATATGAGCTAATAAAGTGGTTACCATCAGAACTGAAATTAGCATTTACAAGCTGCAATCTAAGATCTACACAACAAGCTCATTATACGATGAGGTTTTTCCCAGAGTCTCCAGTTACTCCAGAAGTGATACCAAACTCAAATGGGATGATATATTCTTCTTCAGAATGATAACTTTTAATGCCAATCAAAATAGAAAATAATTCTGAAATTAAGGTCATTAGAAATAATTTGAATGCCAAATTGGAAAAAAAAGCTTCAAACATGCTTTGAAAATGAAGCCAAAGTACCCATTAAAGGAAAAATTACAGGCAAATTAAGAATGCGTTTTTTCTAATAACACCGAACCTTAGTAATTTTCTCCATGATGATCTGAAAACCCTGTAATTCGCAGAGAAACCTGGCAATCTCACCCATTTCCCCTTGGCAGGATAGAGAAGTATCTGGTGTGGTTTGTAGTTCAAAGAAATACTGCTTTGAGTAGAGGTTGGGGGCACATGCCAGGATTCCTCTTGAGTGTCATCAAAAGAAAGAAATCTAAGCTTTACTTTACAATGCAGAAGCCTAATCCATCACTTTTATTCTCCATGCGTGCTAATTGGCAGAAAGGTGAAAATAAGAAGGATGTCGTCAGTCATGCAATTTAGAGACAGTGCACTCTATCTCAATGGGATGTGTGTACATGCGTTGCCTTTACGATGAAGAACTGTGTTGTGAGAAGGTTTTTTTTTTGGTACCGGGGATCGAACTCATGACCTCAAGCTTGCCAGGCAGGCGCTTAAGCCACTGAGCTAAATCCCCAGCCCAAGTTGTGAGAATTTTATCAAAGGATCCTTAAGAATAGTGTCCCAGGAACCTGGCAAGTGGGTCAGCACGGACAGCTATAACAGAATTCATAGGTGTAAGAGTGTTGTGACCAAACCAACTCTTTATACCAACAATAATCACTAGTTTGGGTCCAAAATAATTATTCATTATAAGAAAGGTTCACTAAGGATTAAAAACCAATTATACTCTACTAGAAAGCAAAAGAATGTATTAAGGATTTCTCATTTCCAACATCTTCATCCCACAAGTGGAAGAAAAGACGAGACAGGTGACTTGGGTAGACCGAGCCTAGTTGCACGCCAACTGCCCACACAGCCCACAGTCATAGGGGGATGGTGGGGGGGGGTTCACGTCTGTTGTAGATGGTGGCAAGATCGAAGAGGCACTTGCACTACCTTTTCTAAACATGGACTCAGAAATTCGTTTAGCGTTGGACATAGTGTGGGATCCCACCCTTTAGATGGGGGAAGTGGGTGATGTGACGTCAACTGTCTGCATTGTGTGAACACTTCGCAGGATTTCATGATGAAACAAAACTTATCTGGTGATGGGGGCTGCACAGAACAAAGACCAAAGAATCTACCCCATTCCTCCTGTCTGCATGCAGTGGGATTAGCCCAAAGGGGAAGGGTAAGCACATCCAAATACTACCCTTTATGCTCCTGCCCAAAGCATAATTTGCTTGCTGTATTACTGCTTTTTGATGAATGTTTAAAGCAATCCTCTTTAAAATCTTGACAGGAGGTTTGTAAATCAACTAACTGGCAGAGTAAAAATGATGCACAGTTTTATACACTGCGGGTTTTTTTTTTTGGTGCTGGGGATCGAACTCACGACCTTGCGTTTGCCAAGCAGGCACTTACACCGCTGAGCTAAACCCCCGGCCCCATTACACACTGTTTTAAATGATTTGGAAAAAAAAAAGCTTGTTATCTCATGCTTAGTTTTATGAAAATCCAGTGTAAGACATGAGACCTTCCTACTCTAATGAACCAGAGAATGATGATTTCCTGTTCACCAAGAGCTTTAAAAAATTAAACAGTGGCTCCTTTCACTGGGGGTATAACTTAGTGGTACAGTGCTTGTGTAGCAGGTGCAAGGCCTGTAAAAATAAATTAAGTAGCTCCCCCAAGTAAGTAACTGTTAGTTTGCATGCACAGATGATTAACTGACATCCAGAGAAGGGGGCTGCACGGCAAGAATCAGAGCAAAGGGTTGGCTACCACTGGTGATCACAGGGTCATCACAAAGCACATCATCTCTTTAATTCAATGTACAATAATGGGAAATGTGATTTACGAACAATGAACCCACTCTGAAATATCGAGACCTCATCTACTTCATAGCCGCAGCATAAGCAGAACATCAAGCTGCTTCTCAGCTAGGATTATGTCTAGATGCAAAGAAAACATTATTCCCACTTTGACTAGTGCTTTTCCTCTTTTTAAAGCATTATTGTTCTTATTAAGCTTTAATTATAAAAATAAGTATATTCTTTAGAAAAGCATAATTAGCCTTAGAGTCTATTAGTCTTTCAGGATCAATTCAAATGTCTCCTTTCTGAAGGTCCCTGCACACTGGGAGCACATTTTCTTCCTCTGGATTTCTGTAAGGCTCTCCTCACATGTTCAGCAAAATGTCATTCTACTGGTCACAGGCTTGCCAGTGTCTGCCACGAAGTGGGGGTCCCTTGAGAGTATCTATTGTCTTTATTAATCTTTATGCTCCCAATAGCTACAGGAATTTTCCTGGATCTTAGTAGATATTAAGAAGAATTTACTTAATTATATTTATGGAGAGAAGAGGAAAGGTACAATCCCACTGTAACAAAAAACTGACAAATTTCTAGGACAGCACATTTACTTCCAATGATAGCCAAGGACATGAGGACAGATGTCTTGTGATTTCCTTTATCTGCCAGAGGGGAAACTGTTGATCAGTAGCATAATGGTCAAAGTATGAAGTTTGAAGGAGAAAAGATAAAGTTTGGGCCTCTAATACAAAATGATCAGTCTTCAAAGATACACAGATTTGGGGTTTGAGATAGCACAGTGCTCAAAGTTTTATATGAAACATAGCATCTTACTGCCCTTTCTTCTTTAGAACTTTATTTCATTCACCTTCTCTTTTAAAGATAAATCTTAGGGTTCAAGATATAATTCCTCTCTGTGAAAGTGTTTCTCTGACTTCCCCCATTCCTTGCTCCACTCCTACTATGTCAGTCTTGTTCAACATCCCTTATCTTTTCTTAATACTCATCACTCTTGTAGATTAATGCTTTATTTGCCTCACACATGAAAATGGAAGCCCTGTCCATCTTGCTCACCTAGGTGCCTGCATGGTCTAGCATTTTGCACAGTACAAGAGAGATACTTTGTTTCTTCAATAGACAGAGGGAAAAAGGAAAGAGAGGAAACTTTCCATGTGAAGACAGTAGAGGCAGTGGTGTGCAGGTGAGAAAGAGTTATGACTGGTAACCTGGCATCCCGTCATCCTCTACGCCTCCTACTGGGTGCTGAATCACGAAAGAAGAGGTCTCAGGCTGGGAGTGGTAGCACACGCCTGTAATCCCAGCCTTAGGAGGCTGAGGCAGGAGGATCCCTGTGACTTCAAACCAGCCTGGGCTACATAAGCGAGTTCAAGGCCAGCCTGGACTACATACACAGTGAAAACCTGTCTCAGAAAAAAAAAAGAGAGAGAGAGAGAAGTCAAAGAAGGAAGTCTCATTCAGACTTTGCCTTAGGATAAGAAAAAAAGTGGTGAAAAAAACGAGAGAGGCTATCTCAGTATGAGTTAGTATGTTGCGGTGGGATTTAAGGAGAACTAACATAAAGACGATGGCTACAGTGTTCTCAGTTACAACAGATTTTTAAAATAGTCTGGAAAGGTGGTTGATGTTTTACCTGAATGAAACAGATTAAATCATGTGTAGGTCCAGCACAAGCACCAGGTATGAAGCCCTGACATACAGATAAATGACGAAAGCCAGGGCCACCATCTCTGAAACGTCACGGCCAACACAATGTAAGCTCAGGTTCAATTAACTTAGGAAAAGCTTGGTGACAACATATGCTGTGTCAAATCACTCCTTTCCCTGTTCTTTACCAATCCCCTATGTTGTTTTTACAGGGTAAGTTCTCAGCCTAACTATGCTCTGAAACACATCTTTGAAGGCACAAAAGGAAACACGTTACCACTCACAGGTCAGTGGTTTCCTGGAATGTTCTGGGCCACACTCTTGGTGTATGTGTTTTTTTCTCCCTCTTCTCTAAAGCTGGTCTTACTAGTTCAACACATTATCACACACTCCACCTTCCCTCTGCTTACACACAAATCTGAACCTGCCCGCTTTTGTTCTATCTTGCTAATTACCACTTGGGAACAAGTTCACTCACAGTTCCTTTAAAAAGGTATCTTTCTCCTGACCCTCTCTGTGATTCAGACACACAACAGAAATAGAGAAAGACTAAACTTTTAACTCTCTCTTGACTTTTATTATGAATGTTCTACTCAGCCTTCCGGCCTCAGAGCAGAGAAAGAAAAGTCACACTGTACTTGACATAGGGTTTTTGGTGTATGACGGTTAGCTGTGAGCCTCTCTACGCCCATATCTGCAGTTCCACATTGAAACAACTGTGAATCAGAAATATTAGTTCTATATGAAACATGTACAGACTTTTCTCTTTTTAGTCGTTATTCTTCAAACAATGCATTGCAACCATTATGTACAAAACATTTACAAAAGTTTAAGGGAGGATGTTCACAGGTTATATACACATGCTATGCCATTTTAAATAAACGACTTGAGCATCTACAGATTTTGGTATCTGCAGAGGCCATGGAGCCAATCTGCCATGGATACCAAGGGATAACTATATGTTTAGCACCAAATCTTTCCAAAGTTTAAAGGTTGCTCCCAAAGCTACTACTCAATGGAAACAAACTCCTTATCTATCTGTCTGTCTATCTAATTCATGCTGTCCCATAGAGGGGCAGAAATGCAAGCAGGAGACAACGCAACAGCCTGGTGTGGCCCAGGTTTCCCAAAAGAGCTAAGCGCAATAGATGACCCAAGATGACTGCATGTCTTTGCCCTGCCCAGGAATGGCAGAGTAGTTGCATGATTTCAATTCCAAGCCAGCTCCATAAAAACACTTCCCTGATAGCTACCAACAAAGAAGAGTAGGAGTCATTACTGTGGAAGTACAACTGCAAGGTTTCTAAGCAGATGCCAATCTGCGGTGCGTGTTTACATCCATGCGGAGAAGGTGGTGAGGTCTTGGCACACACATGCACACCATCACATACCCAGCCAGGCCTGGAATGGAGTCGGTGGGAGACCTGAGATGCTAACAGGTCTCCCTGATAGGAGGATTCCACAGATGGGCAGACTGCCGCTCTGATCCCTGATGATGAAGTGACTTTTACAAGGCATTTTTCCTTGAAGAAAACCTCAGGTGGGACTCCCACTCACCAAGCTCCGTAAGGCAGGACACCTAGGAATAGTCACTTCATAACTGATCCATCTGATTCCAACACGTGCTAAAGTTTGGTCGCCTTGACTTTCAGGTTTGACTAACCATTATGTCACCTTGTGTGCTTTTCTCCTTGTGCGGTTCTCAGTGGACATGTAGAATGACATCAGAATGCGCCTCAAAGTGACCCATTGTAGACTTACACACACACACACACACACACACACACACACACACACATAACCACCTTTAGACTTCTCTTCCATATCTACTCCAATTCCTTCACCCTTTCTAGTGCTCTCCTCATTTTCAGAGGGTTTCCTAAGTTCTCTGTGATAACTGTGGACTCCGTGTATTACAATGATCCTTGCGAATAGGCATTTATTTCCCTGTACACACAGGCACTGAGGTTTGTTCTGTGAATTTGGAACCCCACATGTGAAAAACTGGATTCCCAAAGCCCAAAGTACTCCTTACTCCTTCAACTGGGTCATTTGCTGTGAAGAGCTCTACCACTTAAATTTAGAATTTTGTCTCATGGCTTAGCTCAAGAAAATGTCCTCATGCAAAATCATCTAGTCCCTGTAGAAGATCCACTGTCAAAGGCATCAAAGCTCAGGGAAAAGTACTCCCCAAAGGCAAGGCAGAATCAGAACTCGGGACCTTAGAAACAATGGAAAAATCAGAGTATAACAGGTCAGCTGAATTGCACATCCATTCACTATTCTACAGCACTTGTGCGGGACAACTGGAAAGCTGGTGCTACACTATACGCAATCAGATTAGAAGACAAAGTTTGCCAGCAACAAACCATCATCTGGGTGAGGACCTATGTATACAATGGCAGAGAGGTGTTAATGTATAAAGCACCTGAGGCCTTCAGAATCATCTAGAATCAAATTAAACATTTGCTATATGTAGTTCAGCAACCAGGCATCTAATAAAGAAGTATTTGGAGCTTCCACCCCTGATACTATAAATCCTTTAATGCTTCCCCCTTCTTTATGGGACTCCTATAAACCATGTGAAGAACAGACACCTGTATACACAGTGATGAGACAAGATAAGTCATCAAGCACTGCAGTATTGAACAGTTTTTGTCAAATCTAGAGAAAAGGTTTGCAATCTAGACAGGGTTCTTGGCTGGCTATTTTATATCTTAAGGTTGTCTTTTAGAATGTGCTCGTGTCTTTTGGAGTGTAACTATTATACAATGTGAATGCTGATTATGGCACACTTAATTATAACTGCTTAACAGTCTACGCTTTGTTCTCTGGGGTACCTCTCCTAAGTCGGGGTTTCCTAAGGGCTTTGAGAGAGAATTTTAAAAGAGCAGGTATGAAAACAAACTGCCTGAAGCATTGTTGTTCATGTTTGTATCGCTTTCCTCATCCTTCAGAGAGATCCAACTCTCTACTTTTTTTTCCCTACCACACAAAACCACACACACACACTCAAAATCCAAGCTAATGATTCTGCAATAGCACTTTGATTTAAATTATCTCTCCTTCCACCTTAGGCCTGTGAAACTCAAGACTAAACCTTCATGTTTTTTTTACAGGGTGAGAAAAATAAACACAAGAAAGGCCCCACTGTGTCATACAAGGGATAGATATGCAGAACCGGAAGTTTGAGCCCTGGAAAAATTCCCAAATGTGGACAGCCAAGCAGTTCCAGTGCATGGAACGCCTTGGGCTTTTAGACTCGGGTTTCACAGGAGAAAGAGCCTCTGACTCCTGTGTGTGTGTGTGTGTGTGTGTGTGTGTGTGTGTGTGTGTGTGTGACAGAGAGCAGTGTTTAGGGTTAGGCCTGAGGGGCCAGGAAGGATGAGAAAGCTTGGTATCTTTTCTTTCACGCCCTTCTCTTTCTCCAACTGCGAGAAGGGCTGAGGGGGCCCCTCCACCCCTGAGATTCTGCCACCCTCCAGTTGCTCGGATGCCCGGGGGGAGGGTGCGACTGCGGTAGAAACACAGACTTTAGCTCCAGACTCCAGAACTTTCTAGATGAACCCGTACTTAGTGCCAAGTACTATTGCAGAATCTTGTTAGGGAGCCGCTAAACACACTTTCAGTTAGCAAAAACTATGAGGAGCCACCTAAGTTTAATCTGTGAACATTTATATTCTCTCTATTTAAAGACCCCACACTCACACTTACACTCAACCTGGTAGACACCTTGCTGTTTTTAAAAAAATACCAGAGCAACCTGCAAACAAGCCTCTAGCTTATGAGTTAAACAGGACCTCATCCCAAGGGAGCACTGTGGAAGCAGCTGCCCCTACCCCCATGAGCATCTGTGGAGTTCAGGTGATGGTTTGCCTCCTAGGCACAGCCCCTGAGCCCTGAGCTTTGAGAGAAAACAGCTTGCTGAGGAGAAGAGCTATCATCCTGGTGGAGACGGTGCAGACATCTGCAGATTCCCTGGCGTATAGCACCGGATGCCAGGAATCGCTTCTGTGTGCTGCTGGCACCCCAGTCTGGCACTTGGGCTCAGCAGGCTGCTTTCCTATACACATGGCCCAGCTCTCGCCCGGCTCATGGGTTTACACACTTACTCACCTACACTCACCTTTCACTTCATGCCACTGTTAGCCCTAGATGCGGAACGCCAGTCAGGATTTCACATAATCCTGTCTTGTGTGCATGTATGTGTGTGTACCTCTCTGCATTTGGAGTTTGGAGAACATAATAAATAGTCAACAATACTATTCTCTCTGTCACCTGCAAACCTGGTCCCTTCCCGTGCAGTCTGTCTGCAGACGGCACTCATAATAGAGGGCACCCATCATCAGCATCCTTCAAAGACTGGTGCCTGGGCCCTGGTGAACACTTCCCAGGAAGGGACCATGAGGCTGCTATGGTCGTCTGTGCAGTCTGCTAAAGGAAGAGAAAGAAAAAAGAGGTTAAGAGCTGGGACCTGAACCAGAAATCAGAACACTGATTTACAGGTAACCGTGCAGGTGTGCGCAGAGATCCCTGGGTGGCTACATTATCCTGTGTTAGCTGTGTGCCTTAGCCCTTCCTTCAACAGTCATAAACCAGTGGCACGAGGCTGTTCACAGGAAGCCTGCGTACCCTTCCCAGGTACTAATTCCTTGTGTGCCCCTGGGTACATCCCTCAGCTCTCTGTCCTCGGGTGTCACTGGGACACATCTGAAAGGTGGGTGCATACCTTCCTGCTCCTATATTCTAGGATTCTCTGAGATACATTTTGAGCAGAGTTTGTTTTTATTTGCAAATCAAGACTAGAAAGACTTAACTAGGTGGTAACTTGATTAGAAAAGGGTATTCGGATGTGTGAGGGAATCATAGATCCAGGTTTGAAGACAGAAAGAAAGGAAATGAGAAAAGAGAAGGCCCTGTCTCCAGATGGGGCTACGCTCAGAAGTCTGGGGAGGTGTCAGGACAGCCTGTCCAGCTCAGGAGATTCAGATGTGGCTCCAAGGTACCTCCCCTTACCATGTCACTCTGTCTGCTCTCAAGAAGCAGAGAACTTATCAGCCACTTTTCTAACACATGTTGTCTTCCTAGTCATTCCTTCAATATACCAAAGTTGTAAAAGTCATTAGCAGACCTGGTAGAAAGTGAAGGGTCCCCCACCCACCCCTAAACGTCATACAATGAAATCCCCTGTTTCGGCATGGGCAGAACTAGTCTCTGCAGAAGTTATTACCTTGCCTCATCGTCTTAGTCCACTTTCTGCTGCTGTAACAGAATAGCTAAGATTGGGTCATTTACAAAGGAAAAAGGTTGATGATTTTAGAGGCTGGAAAAGAGTGTGGTGCCACCAAGACTCGTGTGCTGCCCCTGATAAGGGAGACTGGCTTTATAATAGCCCACTTTCACGGTCATGAAACTCGTCCCTCAAAAATTAACCTGCCCCATGAGAAAGCCCTTATCCTCTTAATGACCTGATCACCTCTGAAAGACCCCACTTCCCGACACCACTGCACAGCAAGCAAATCGTGGAAGGGGCAAACGACAGCACTCATGACGCTAGGACGTGACGACTCCACTTTCTCACCTCACTCCATTTATACTATCTTTGAAAACCAATTTTTCCCCCTGACCATCTTGGTTCTACATGTTTCCAAATTCCTTTGCTCTACTCAGTTTAAAATATCTTTATCATCCTTCTAAGTCCCTGGACCTTCCCCTCCTCTCCATCTAAGCATCTGATACCTATTTTCTCTGCTGTATGTCTCACACCAGGTATTCTCATGGACCCAGTGTCTCATACTGCTCCAGTGTTTTCTGCCGGGTCATTTCTGTTTAAGAAGCAGGCTGGGCTTAGAATTAACCTCCAAGACAACGCAGCATGACCCGAGTCAACCATTGAAATGCTCAGAAACACAACAAAGTGCGTACACATACACAACCCCATCCCCCAAATGCCCACACCACCCATAATCTCTACTAAAATTTAAAACTGAAGCCTTGTTAAAACCACAGTTGGTTTAACTCTTTCAGGAATTTTGCTTTTCCTCCACTACATCAACTTGGTAACTGCTCTATTTGTTAACATTTCTTTTTGGAATGTCTTAATTCTGGAAAACAGGCCCATGAAAATAACAGATCAGATGCAAGGGTTCACCGGATACATTCTGTTTAAGGGCTATTCACCTGAAGCGTCACTTTTTTCTCTATCTAGGCTGCAGCAAAGGTCTCTCCCTTGCCTCTGCCATCTCCAGTGTCCCCCTGGAGGGATGACCGTGGCCCTGAGAACAGTGGCGGCTTCCCCAGAGTGCTGAAGGCTCACATGACAGAAAGACAGGACAGCACAGGGCCACGGTCAGGCAGGAACAAGCTGGACCATGCCACGCTGAAAAGCTACGAACCCAAGTTTACAGCATAATCAGAGGGAGAGGTGGAGAAGGGAAAACAGCTTTTTTGATTTCTGGAAGAAAAAAAAAAGCAACAACCAGCAGCACTTGGGTTTTTTTTTTTTTAACTTTTGTAGCATTTCCAAGTCAGCGTCCCACAGACACATTCTTTCAGGGTCCAAGCAAGATGCAATGATTACACCTTACCCAGAGACATTCTGTTACAATCAAAGAAAAATGCTCTCTGCCTTTGTGCAAGAAATTAAGAGATGTTCCAGAATAAAGCAAAGCAACTTAATTATCATCAAAGTTTAACTGCTGTAGGCAATCATCCTCTGCCTGAGAAGCATAATTTAACTTAAAGAAACCGTGTGACCCATGGCCCTGTGTGGCTCGCGCTTAGCAACCAATGCCCAGGGACTGCCCACTCCCAGGTGAGCTGCCCAGGTGACCAGCAATGTATGACACAGCAGGGAGGGACCCCAAAAGGGGAGTTACCCCAAGATTCACACCATGTCAGTACCTGGCTCCTGTCTGCAGTACTGCGAGGCCCCCGACAGCACAGGCATGAGAAGCCACCTTCCTTCCCTGGCCGTTCCCCTGGACTCCCAGGTGACTCCATGTCCAGATCCTCCAGTGGCCATGAGCCGTCTCCTGTTCTCGGAGCAATGCAGTCAGGTGGCGGGAGTTGTCCCCTCCACTCTCAGCTTGCCCTCCACCTTAGCCAGGCTTCCAGCAAGTCACCCCTCACAGGCAGACGCCTTGAGATGCAGAGTGTGAATCACAGATAGAAAATACCGGTTTTTCACTGCTATGTAAATGCAACCTGGGTGGGGTTTAGGTAAATCCGGATGTGGACACCAAAAGAGAGAGAGAGAGAGAGAGAGAGAGAGAGAGAAAGAATGTGCCTCTTCTCCATACATCTCACTGGGCCAAATAGGCTCCTCCACTCATACATTGATCACTAAAAAAAATGTGCTGAATGGAGTGGGAAGGGGCCATGTGCAGTGTGATATTAAAGACAGATCTCTACATAATTCATATGAAAGGATATTTATGTCTCTACCATGGAGTGGCAAAACCCAAACCACCAACTGTGGACAATTCAGCCTGCACCGCTTACCCAACCTGACTGCTCTCGCCATGGCCTCTGCAGAGCTGGTTCTGTAACACAAGGGGCCCTGGCCACCTGGGCGTCAGCTCCACCTCTAGCACACACAAGCCGCAAGACCCAGGACACACCCAAGTCACATCACTTCCCTGAAGCCATTTCCGCGCCTGTAAAGTGAGGGAGTGCAATGCTATCTAGTGAACTTTCCAGCATTTTCCTACTTTTCATGAGCAAGGCAATCTGAAAAACACTGGTACAACTACCCAGGTGTCGGTGAGACCTAGTGATGTCTGCCTCCCCAGGGCTGGGAACGTAGCTCAGTAGGAGAGTGCTCAGCACACATGTTAGAGTCCTGCACTAAAAAGCAAAGCAAAACAAAACAACAAAACAAACAGAAAACAAACACCAACATTTGCAAGATTCCTTCACTCTGCCAGTCTTCACTGGGTACATTCTGAGTATGTGGCCTGAGTCAGGACAGGTGGGTAGCTGAAAGCTAACACCTGAAAAAATAAATGAATTATTTCTTCTTTTTTTTTTTTTTTCAGTTGCCAGCAGTGAGATGCATCATTGTGCCACAGGAAAAAAATTAAATTCATGATCCACAGGACACACTTATCCTGCGTCCAATGTTATCAAATGGATGTACACTATTTTGCCAACAAGCAGAAATAATTCAGTAACCAGAATTCACACTCTAAATGTGTTAAGGTCTAGGGAAAAAATGACAGAAATACTATCATTTGGCCTTTGGGCTTTAGTTAATGATAAGAATGCTGGATTGTGCTTTTGGACATTAGATAAGGGACTTTGGGGGGCCACCATACACCCTCAAGATTTGGTAGACTGCCTCAGTCAGGAAGTCTCCACAATGTGTTTTGAAGAGCCCTGAATTTCTACAGGGCTCCTCTGAGGACAGCCACAGAGATATAAAAGAGAACAGGCTTACTTAGAAGTGACCCTTAGCCCATCCACAGAGCTTCTGGGTACAGTAGTGTTCGAACAGAAGTTAAAAATACTGTCACTCTCCTGCTTCGAACCTTTTACACTATGATTTTAATATACTCCAGAATCCTACTATTGCTTAATAATTCAGGGCACCTCTCTTGTGTATCTAAGTCATTCACCAAAATCCTTTCCCATCTTGGGGTCTCTACTCTGGCTGCTCTTCCTTCTGAAAAACTCTTGCCTATTCTCTGCCATCCTCTTCATTTCCTTGATGGCATTTATCTCAATTTGAAGTTACCTGTGTGGTAGACCCCCTTATCCTCAGAGATTATGTTCTAAGATACCTAGTGGATGCTTGAAACCATGGACAGTACCAAATCTTATATATATTGTGCTTTTTTCCTATACATACACCCTCATGGTAATAGGCTTCTCTGACATATTTCCAGCATCACTCTTGTACTCTCAGGCCATTTAGGTAAAATAAGGCTTACATGGACACAAGCTTCTGTGATATGGTGACAACGATCAGATAACCCAAGATGTCTACCAATGGTAGGGTAACATATACAGTGTGGACACACTGGACAAAGGCATGCTTCACATCTAGAGCAAGAACAAAATTTCACTGTACTACCCTACTCAGAATGTCACACAGTTTAAAGCACTCATTGTTTGTTTCTAGTATTTTAATATTTTCAGACTGAGGTTGACTACAACTCATTAAAACTGTAGAAAGTGAAACTGTGGAAAAGGAGGTGACTGTTACATACCTGTAGTTTCTTTTGCCTTCCCCATTAGACTCTAAGCTCAGTGAGGGTAGAGAATGGTCTGACATCTCATCTGGTGATGTATTCCCTGAGCCTTGACACAGAGCTTGTATTCAATCTGTACTGAATGAATGGTAGTTATTTTTTTCTCGATGCAATCTTAATGCTAATCAAAGCTATCTTGTTCTTATATTTTAGAGTTCAAATAGGTTTTTTTTTGTTGTTTTGCTTTTTTTTTTTTTTTGGCACTGGGGATTGAACCCAAGCCTACATGCTGAGCTACATCTTCAAGTGCTTTTAATTTGTATTCTGAGACAAGGTCTTGAGTTGGCTCAAACTCATGATCCTCCTGCCTCAGGCTCTCACAGGGCTGGGGTTGCAGGTGTGTACCACCAAATCTAGCTTCAAACAGCACTTTTCACATACCGAAAGCATCAAATCACATTCTGAGGCCTCTTTGTGATGAGTCAGTGGGAAGCCTCTGGTTCTGGGCCTGTTTGCCTGTAAGTTCCTGAGTACCTTGTGACTAGTCAGCTCCCCCAGTTTCAGATTCCTTTCCCATGGAACTTGGACAATTCCTGTAATAGCTCAAAGGGCCTTCCTACCTTGAGCAATCTAAGAATACTTAGGACATGGATTGAATCTGATCCACAATGTGAGATGCTTCCATTAGAGCTGCTACCATGGACTGAGTACATGCCAGGTGCTATGTTAAGTACTTCTCACACATGGCATCTGATCTGCAAGCCAACTGCTGGGTAGGAATGCTCAGCCCCTCCATAGATGCAAAAATGAAAGCTTATATAGATCGACTGACTTGTTCAAGACCATAGCAAGTGTTAAAACTGGTTCCCAAATCTAAGTCTGTCCAGCAACAAAGGTAAGCTTGCTCCCACCTCACCACAGTCCTAAAATAAGCCTCAAAAATGGGGCTTAGGGTTACAGTCTACAGCAGGAGGCGGCAGGTGAGGGAGACAGGCAGGTGTGGGACACAGTGTTGGAGGCTACAGTGAACTCTAGAACCTGCACTTAGTTCTAGCAAACGTTCTGACCAAAGAAACTTGAGCCCCGTGATCCCTAATCATAAAATGCTTGATGCTAACAAAGTTTTAGTAGTTTTTGTTTCTTTGCTGCAATTTTTTTCTTTTTATTTTTTGCGCTACATTGTGGATCAAACCTGGGTCCTCATGCATGCAAATCACATGCTCTACCACTGAGCTACATCCATAGCCAAGTTTCAATATTTTATCAGAATCTGCAGAAATCATTGCTTGGAGACTGATTTTTCTGAAGACCCTGACCCCAGGCCAGTTGCCTCTAATGTATTATTTCTGGTCTATGAAAGTTGTCCAAATTGTCACTTCAATTCCAGTGTGCATGTTCAAAAGCCTACATGAACATACGGGCAACATAACTGTGTGTGTTTGGGTGGGACTGGCAAACACGTAAAGGTACTGTGCTGTGAAGCGACGTCTATGAACCATCAAATGGTCTTTCTCTGGGGTAAATTCTGAAGGTCTTTCACACAGTACAGTCTTCTCAGGGAAGGAATTGGATCTGTATGTGCAGCTTTCTCCCTATAATACCAGGAAGAAGGTTGCTTAATAAATGCTTTTGACATTCCTGACAGGTAATAATCTCCAGACTTGACTTCAGGGTGAGCTAACCTCTGCCTGCCCGCCCTTTCTAGCAGTAGCAGCAGGACAGCTGTTCCTTCTCCCTCAGGTGCCTAACTCCACCCTTTGGTGTATCACAGAAATCGCACACACAGGCAAACACACACACACACACACACACACACACACACAGAGGTAAGAGGTACAAAAGAGAATTTCAGGCTACAGAGGCAAGAGGTAAATCATTAAATCATTGCCAGCGTAACTGCAGTGTTTGGAAATCCTACCTTATAAAATAAGCCACAGTTTTCACACCATGCATATCCCTCAGGGATCCAGGAAGAAAGCCCTAGGCTTGAATGAGAATTGTTGGTTCAAATCCCTACTCCTCTGCCTAAAGAATCAAGTTCTGGGCTGGGGATTTAGCTCAGTGGCATAAGCACCTGCCTGGCAAGTGTGAGATCATAAGTTCAATCCCCGGTACCCACCCCCAAAAAAGAATCAAGTTCCTTGAGTATACTCATCCTGGATGGCCCTATAAATAAATATATATGTATATATACACATATATAGCTTCATACATATAAGCGTTTTTTTAATAGACATTATATTTGGGGCTGGGTATTTAGCTCAGTGGTACAAGTGACAGCCTGGTAAGTGCGAAGTTGTGAGTTCAAGCCCTAGTACCAAATAATAATAATTAATAATAATAATAATAAATAAATAAATATAGAAGACATTATATTTGAAATAATTTGTGTGAAAATTTCTGGCATATACCGAGTAATACTATGTGTTAGAATTCTAGTTCCTGTATTTATTTGCAGACATTTGAATGCATACAGACAAAATTTTGTTGTATTGCATTGGAAAGCACAGGCATTTGAGATCTCAATGTATATGTATTAAAAGCCAGTGCTATTTAATATTTGGAGGAAGAAAACATGGAATTTATCCTATGATATAGGAAATGTAGCTCATTTTTCTAATGATACAGAAAAAATTACAATTTGGTTTTAAAATGACCTACCTCCACCCTGGGGCTACAGTAATTATATTCTCTTTAATGGAATTACTTAAATTACACCTTTCCCTTGATTTGCACATCACAGACATGGTTTTATCCTTTTACCTGTAAGCTGGGTTGTTTTTCATTATTTTTTAGGTTAACCAAGTAATGTCAGGCATACATTTATTCACAAAATACTACATTAAGAGACATTTATTTTACATCTGTTCCCTTTGCAAATATTTGCAGTTAGCTGTAGAAGTAAGATGTTTTATGAAGTCAATAATAATATACCCTGGGAAAAAAGGAAGTTTCAAAAGTAGCTTTTGAGAAGGAGAAAGGAAGTAAAGTCTAATTACAGTGAAGATAGGTACTGATTTGTGTTAACAGAACCTATAAATCAGATCCACTGTCCTTGTGGTCCAAATGTATTCTGCGCCTCTGAATTAAAAAGAAACTGAAGCTTAAAACCATGTCCAAGGCTTTCTTCAGAGATTTGGGAGTATAAAATATGTTGTTTTTGTTCTTGCAGGAGATATCTTCTGACAACATGCCTTCTATTCTTGACTTGCCTTATAAACAAGAAAGCTCTCATAGTCTCACAGTCTTTTCAAATCTAAAATTCTGTATATTAGGACAGGATTTCTGTGAGGTTTTTTTTTCTTTTTTGATCTTTTCTGTGCTTAGGAAGCTAAACCATCACTGCACAGCCCCAGACGTCACCTATCACCCTAAATAGACTTTCTCCTCAAGCGACCCACAAGCACAGGTGCACAAGGTGGGACTCTTGTAAGCAGACTGTTTCCTGCAATGGGTCAGAAGACCTGCCCTGTGGAGATGAATAGATAGTATTTGTCGAAAATACTGGCAACTAAAAATATTTAACCCAAACACATCTGACGCTCGGTTTACATTTGTTTAGAAAACAAGGATCCTGTTTAGAAAAGCAGGATTCTGACTGAAGGGAATTTGCATAGGGAAGATTCTGCTGGAACAAGACTATTCAGTAAAATAGAAAGAAAAGAATCATTTCCTTCTTCAAGGGGCAACTACATGAAAGCATACATATGCCCCTGCATTGATACATGACATGAAGTCACTTTCTTGGCCTGCCTGGAAACAGCTGGCCTCCTTTAGATCACCGAGTACACTCCAGAGCAACCATTTATGTTGTAGACTAGTTTTCAAATGTCATAGGATTGGATGCGTATGATAAAAACTTAAATAGTATAGAAATTAAAAAACAAAACTTCCATGCTCACTGGCCTACTAGTCTTCCTGATTTAGTGAACATCATTCCAGAAATTTTTAATGTCCAGATAAGCACACAGAAAATACATGTGATTTAAGACACACGGGGCCCACCCTTCTCAAAATAAATGGCATTGTGCTGTCTATAGTGCCATATAACCTGTACTGTTTAACTTCCTACAGCTTGGTTATACACTCATGCCTGCATCTAGGGTCTGCTTCATTCATGTCATGACTACTCAACGGGTTTATCTGAATGTATGCAGTATTTGTATCAATATTTGTATTTGCAATATTTGTATCAATAGACTAAATCTGTATTTTTAGAAAAAAAATGGGTGGTATCTTTCAACACTAGTACTCCAATTTGACATGTAGGAATTTATACTTCCAATGTATGTATCTGTACATAGATAGAGACAGGGTCATTGCAATATCATTGATAACCTGGAGAGAAAAAAGAAGCAATCTAAACAGCAATTAAAAACAGGTCAAGTTAATATACGATGAGGCCACTACCATAATTGCTCTGGAGAGAACAGTTTTAAATCAGAGTTGTTTTCTTGCTATCACACACACACACACACACACACACTTCCCATAGAGAAGAAACTGCAAACTGTCCTTTATAAGCCAAAGGGTTGGAGCAGCTGTCTTTTATAGTCTCAAAACTTAACACAAGAAAGAAATCAAATACAGTTTGAAAAGGAGGGAGCCATGCAATCTTTCTTTTGCAAAATGCAAAGCCACAACTGCAAAACATAATTGTCCTTTCCTGAAGAGCAGGGCAAATGGTAGCTACAGCACATTTACCTTGCTAATGACTATTAGGAAAATGAAAGTCATTCTCTTTGTGACTTTCTGTGGAGTATTCAAAAATATTCTTCATGTGAAAGATAGAAAAACAACCAAGGGTCAATCCGATCCTCTGTTCTCAGCCACTCCTGACCCACATGAGGTGCACTTGCTTTGCCTCCAAGAGGCAAGCAGCATAGCCAAACAGAGCACACAGTGCTTCGAGGAAGCCCAACAAAGACATCTCTCGATGGGGTCTGTGCTTTCTCCACCTCATGTGAAGCAAATGGGGGACAGAGCAGGGGAGCTCACAGAGCAAGGATCCCATTAGTTTTACGGGTGCTGACAGGACATCTGTCTGTAACAACCCTAGTAAAAGAGTGGAAAACTAAAATCAAAATGTATCAAAGATCCAAATGTTAAAACAGAAATACTTCATCTGCTGGAAAATAAAATAAAACATTTGAAGACACCGGTGTAAGCAAAGATTTTCTGAACAGAACCTCGGTTGCACAAGAAGTAATAGCAAGAATCATATTCTTTATGAATATATAAAGAACTCAAATTTGACCCCCAAAATATAAAGACCCAATCAAAAGCAGGCATCCAAAATGACCAGACACTTCTCTGATGCAGAAGGACAAACAGCCAATAAATATTCAACATCACTAGCCATTCAAGAAATTCAAACTAAAACAACACTAAGATTTCATCTCACTCTAGAAGGAATGTGTATCATCAAGAAATCAACCAATAACAAATGAGGCTGAGACTGGGGGTGGGACTTTTCATGTTGGTGGGAATGTTAATCCTCAAAAAACTAAATTTTTCCAAAACAAAAATACAACCAGAAATTCCATTTGACTCAGCTATTCCCCTTCTTTAGATCTTCCCCAAAGAGTTAATTATATCATGTCATAATGATACATGCATACTTATGTTTACAGCAGTGCAATTCATAGTAGCTAAACTTTAGAAGCAGTTCATATGTTCACCAACAGATGAAAGGATAAAGAACATGTATTTATACATGGTGGAGTACTACTCTGCCATAAAGAGGGATAAATTTGACTCATTTGGAGGAAATTATATGTACCTTAAGACCATAATGTTACATGAAGCAAATTAGATATACAGCTTAAATATCACATGGTCTCTCTTATAAGAGAAACTCAATATATAAAGTACAAAAATAAAGACAAACAAGAAAAAAAGGTATTGCCATCCAGCATGGACAATGTATTTAAAATTATACCTTGACTTAGTATAATTGTCTTATGTGTTTTGTATGTTTTTTGGCCTGTTAGTCTGACTGTTAATCTATATGTATGATAATTAACTTTGTAAGGACAAAAATAAATGAATCTGACACTGGAAAGAGTGAGTGAGGTTGGAGGGGAAGGGAGACAAAAAGAATTGAGATTTATTATGTGTATATGCCAGTTCTCACAGTAAATGCAATCATTATGTACTGCAACATGTACTAGTAAAAATTCTTTAAAAATAGAACAGAGAGTGGAGAACGGTGCTATCATTTCAGTTACTTTCATAAGCAAACAGAAAGGAGTGGACGGCAAGACCCACACAATCGCAAAAAAGCTATGAAGTGAAACCACAACGTAGAACCCTACGGACTCAGAGGCCACAATCGCTGCCACCTCCCTGTGCTCTGAACTGACAGAACTCATGCATCCATCACATCTAGAGCAGGATTTCTTGACGTGCACTATATTTTACATTTGCTCTTGTAACTCATATGGCACTTTTTCTGCTGCCTATTTAGTTTGGTGCCTGGAAGCAAAAGCAACAGAGATTTCTGTCTTTAGGATAAAGCTCACCCTGGTCTTCATCTTCTGCCCCTCCCCACCTAAGACTGTCCTACTCCCCTCCCTTCCTCCACGGCCCACAGGTTGCACAGAAACCTCAGGGTTGTCACCTTTGGTTACAAAACCAAAAGGGAGAGCAGATTTAGTGGCTTCCGAATCTTGTCTGTGGGCTGCAGGTGTAACTCGTTGATCCAACATGCATGAGCCCTTGGGTTAAATCTCCAACACCACACAGAAGTTTGTGATGGCCTACAGGAAAACTTCACCTTGAAATATGAAAAGGCCAAAACTCAGGGAGAGCCCTGCCATGAGCTTTACAATGCACAATAAACATAATCCCGCATGTGGGTTCTGTCTGAATTAATAGCTTCTGGTAAATCACATTTTCACCTGTTTAGTAAAAAAAATTGAAAGAAAAGCAAAAGGTAACTTTGACAGCCTAAGGATGACCACCCCCTTTTTACTCCACTTGCTGATCCCTGAAGAGCAAAGGCCACAACACTGCTGTTCAAGATGAGTGTGTCTGAAACAGAGAAATCTTGGAAACTATTCTCTAACAGCTTCAAATCTGGAGGTGTAGAGCTGAGCATGTTGCGGGGTGGTAGAGCACTTGCCTAGCAGGGCTGAGCACCGCAAAAGCAGAAGAGTAAAACCAGAGGTCTCTCCTCAAGTTAAACTGATGAATAACCATGAAAAACGCCTGAGCTATAACCGACTTCTGCAAGCAGCTTCCCTCCCACTAAGGAGAACTCTCCGCTCTCTAGCTCCTCAACAGCTTGTCTGAGAGGAATTTTTAGTTCCATTTCCGGTACAGGAGATTCCAATGCCCCTTTCCTTTCTTTTCTTCTCTTTTCCTTTCTTTTCCCTCTTTTCTTCTTTTTTGAAGAAATAATTAAATCATTTCCATGAGAATCTCAAAACAGTCCTCACAAAAGAATATAATACTTAAAGACCACAAACTTCTCTAAAAAGGCTTTTAAAATTCAGATGCTCCATTTTCTCCAGAATAGAAACAATCCTAGGAGCGCTCTTCATTGCAAAGCCTGTGCTAGGAGTGAGGATGGAGGCAGAATTCAAACCCAGGCTGCCAGCTCCTTCACTCCTGGCAAAGACTCTGGGCAGAGGAAAGGTTACTGAAACCCACCCCGGTGCACAGTGCTGTACAGACACAATCACTACTCATTGATCAAAGCTATCACTGATCACCAGTCCAAATAAATGCAATAAATAGTCTCAGTGAGGTTCTTGAACAGGGTCTGCATGTTTAAAAAAAAAAAAAAAAAGGAAGAAGCACATTTATCAGTGGTTCCAAACCTAAGGGCTGGGGATGTGGCTCAGTGGTAGAGTTCTTGTCTTGCATGCACAAGGCCCTGGGTCTGATCCCCAGCACCACTAAAACAAAACAAAACAAAACAAAACCTACTTCAAAAGTTGGTACACCATTGCTGTTAGGTTTCACAGCTCCTTGTCCTTAAAATTGCTGCTTTGTGGCACTGAAACAGTGAATGAAGCAAGTGTTGCCTTTCAGTCTTGCAGATCTGTCCTGGAGATAAGATAACCAGCACTCTTCCCAGTTCCAGCCCCCAGCGCTTGGAAGGAAAGGGAGTCTGAAACACTGGAGAGTTTTTAGGACCATCAACAGTATCTGCCAAGGCCTCAGCTCAGCCGCTCTCCTGTCAGGAAGCCTCATGAATTCCACCTGGTGAGCCCACCCAGGACTCCTACTAAGCCCACCCAGGACTCCTACTAAGAGCCTCCTTCCAGCAGTGTGAAACCCCGATCAGTCTTAAACAGTGTGACATGCAAAATGAGGGAAAAGTGGAAAAGTCCTTAGGAAAACCCTGAAACTAATAGTGTTTTCCCTAGCTGGAAATACCCCTGCTAAAAATAACACAATGTGGAACACATTCGTCTATTGCACACAGTGGGTGTGGAATGGGATTATAATCCCTGGCTTGGGTACCTATCTAGGAATGGAGACACCAGAGGCCATAGTGCAGGGGAAGGAAGAAGCAGCACAGCCAGTTCCTGGCTTGCTGTTGTCCCTGTGGCACCCACAGTCTCTAGGAGACTCAGACTCCTGCTCAGCAAATACCTAGAATGTGGAAGTCAGAGTCCTTTCCCGGGACCAAGCAAACTGTGAGGCAGAGAAGACGTGAAAATTCTAGCTCCTATAAATAGCTACCAACAAAAAAGTAAAGTAATACAACTTTTATGTCTGCTCTAGAAAAAAGTGGCATAACCGTAAACATCAGTAACTTAGCTGTTTTGAGACAATGTTTTGTATTTTAATTAATTTATAGAAACAATTGTTGCTTCTGGGAATTATGTCAATGACAATTTTTCCATGCTTCCTAGAATAGCAAAATAATGCAGGAAAAACGGGTAGTTTACTGTACTGTATTGTATTGCATTGCATTTTTCTGCATTTGCTGAGCCATGGTTTCTTCACCTGTAAAGCAGGAATAAAAAGACTGATGGTCTTACTGAGTTGTCATAATAACATGAAGCAAAGACGAGAAAACAAAACTTTTTAAAATTCTTTTTGCAGTGCTGGAGATTGAGCCCAGAGCCTTTGCACTGAATGGGACCTATACCTTAATTAATTAATTAATTAATTTTGTGATAAGGTCTAACTGCATTACAAAGTTGCTCAGGCTAGGCTGGAATTTCGTCTTCTTGCCTCAGCCTCCGCAGTGCTGGGATTACAGGTGTGTACCACCACACCCCACTAAAAGGGACTTTGTAAATAAATTCTCCAGTGCCCTCTAAATAATAAATAAGGAAAATTTCCAACACTTGAGGCACAAATGCCTTGAACTGTTCTACAATCCCCACCTCCTTGTATAGAGGCAGGAAACTGATGCTTCAGGACATGAATTTACTTTCTCCAAGTTACACGGTAGTAACGGCAGCAGTAATGGGCGAAGGCAGGGCTCCATGGGCTGCTTGGTCCATCTGTTCTGCTACCACTGTGGTGACAATCATGTGACGGGAACATCGATGCTGGCACTTGTCCACATTACATGACCACAAAATTTCAGGTCTCTTGATAGACAGTTTTTAAAACATCTGAACGGCTGTTGGCTCGCTTCTAAGTATTTTTTCTTTCAAAAGTCCAAATTCCCTATTCACAGGTATACTACAACTGTGGTTTAAGCCTTACATATTGTATACAAGAGGCAAATGAGTTTTCTCTGTGTCCTTCTTAAGCCTGATGGACGCAGCTCCTTGTGCCTCAACTAATGCCCCTGAAGTAACCCCTTTCATCCAGCCCA
Organism: Dolichotis patagonum; assembly: GCA_004027295.1. NCBI lineage: Eukaryota > Metazoa > Chordata > Mammalia > Rodentia > Caviidae > Dolichotis > Dolichotis patagonum. The sequence continues at coordinate 113,886 of PVJX010002666.1, forward strand.
CCACGCAGTTACCTTGAGCGATCGCTATCACACCCAAGAGGTTGATAACAGTGCACACCAAGCCCCCCAGCACCACTTCCAAGTGACTAGTTTTCTTCTGTAAAGCACACTTCACAAAACACCTTTTCACCTGTGTAGCACTCTTCCCCCAAGAAGCCTTTGTCTTTCTGGAGTTTGAATAATCAGATTCCCTGAAACTCCAGAAACAAATGACCTCAAACAGAATTTTTTTTTCTAGTCCCTGAAAATGCCCCTTATGAGAAAAACACACAGATACAACTTTAAAATAAGACAAAATGCAATGTTGCTAAGCCCAAACCCAAGACTTTCTGCAATATTGCAGGAGTTTTTGGCATTTTACAAAGTGAAAGTATAGAAATATATGTAGTCCCAATTTCACAGTGAAAGAAAAAAATAAAAACTCTCTGCATCTGGGAATAATCAACAAACACATATAGTATCTTAATTCTCCAATGATCCTTCTAATCCTTATCTATGGCATTCTTACAGCATTATTCACAGCGCAAAATCAGCATAATGTATAATGCATTGGTTTGTTTTTCAGCTCAATTCAAAAATCCCTATTCATTCAACAAAAAAAAGCCCTTAAAACAGCCCTGCAGCGCGCATTCAGTGTGGGAAAGCCCTGCTTACCGATTCAGTTCTTCCTGCCAAGAGAACAATGCAGAGAAACAGATACCACACTTCCAAATAATTTTTGGCAATAATGTAGAAGAAAAAAATGCACGTTTACCTGAAGTCACGGCTCGACAGGTGAGGCAGCTGTTAAAGCACAAATCTGAGTTTGTGTTCTGGAAGTTTTCGGCTCAGGTAGACTCCAGGGTCATCCCTAGAACTGTCAGGTAAACCCCCCTCCATGTCTCCCGCTGTTTTCTTTTGCGATTTTTCCCAGTGAAACTCTTGTCATTTGCATAAAACCGACTTGTAGCCTATAGGACTTTTTGAGTAGCTACTTGTTAAATCTGCTGTCTTGACATGCTCTTTCAAGCATGACGTCATAAATCTCCATGGAAACACTAACCCCACCTGCCTACATGCCAACTTTACCTGTCAGGCGAAGACTTAAACAATCGTCTGAAATTGTTCATTAATGAAACCTTTTCAGGGGCTTGGAGTCTCTGCACAGTATAATTTGTGCTGTTGGCAGAAACCTAACCAGGAACGACGGCTTCATTTTCAAAGACTGAGCTGTTTTGCAGAAAACAATGATCAAAATTATAGGCATTCGTTAATCTGCCCCTCCCTGTCTAACAATGCACTTAATCAGTGGAAGAAAAAAACTACTGTGGCACATGTGAGCCTTTTTCTGCAGGATAAAGTTACTTTAAAAACTCAGGCTTTGGAAAAAAAAAATCAATTGATACTTCTAAGGTTTTCCCACTCTACCTTCCAACAACCCCCTTTCTACTTTTCACCAGCAAAACCTGAAAAACAGGTTTCCCTGCTGGCCTCTGTGTGTGGATGTGCATAGCCTGCGTGCATTTTCCCTTGGCCTCTGCGGCTGCAGAAATGTAGGGAGGAGGTGTGCAGGGTTAACTCTTTCCTAACAACCGTATCTTTTGCACGTCAATGCTAGTTTACATAAATTACGGGAATAACACAAAATCTACTGACTTTGGAAAGATGGGCAGCAGGCTGTAAAAGATACTTAAACCTTTCTTTTTATGCACCTTTTACTACCACAAATTTCATAGAATCCTTACTGTTTGTACACAAATTTCTGCCAAATACATACACAGATCCTCTTGGTCATGATGGATTCCATACTCTTCCACCTCTAAATTCACTGTAGATCTATCTCACACTGCAAGTTTACAATTGCTGACCTCTGAGGGTCCAGAAAAGTCTGAGTAGGACTTGGTCCAACCCCAAGGGAGTTTATCATAATGTTATCAAGTAGCTGTCACATGCCACAGCATTAAGTTCTTCGGTGGCCCTGAACAAGCAGCTGTATGAGATCAAGCACAGGATGAGCTGAGAAGCACATTAACACAGCCTCAAGCCTAATCTAATGCAACACTTCACCATGCTGGAGGCTGCACTAGCTGAAAAACAGCCTACTGCAACTTGCCAGAGCCCGCTCTACACTGCACGTGTTTAGCAGCACAGGTCCTCAAGAGTTAGAGAGCAAATGTTAACCTCTACACCTTGCTGAGCACCTGTTTGTAGCAAGAGCATAGCTGTCCCCCCACCCCCCACCCACAAAACACAGGATGGGTTGTTTCATGAACGAACTGTAAATGCTTTGATCTCATCATCCGATGATTCTGAGTTTTGTATTTCCATAGTTCACAGTCAACAGATGGGATGCTTCCTTTGAAGGGAACCAAGAACTCGCCTGGTTTAATATAGCAGCCAGAGCTGGAATAGTCCTGGTAGGCATGGCTATTGTCAGAGATTAAATTACTGCTACCGTGACATGAAAATACATTCAGATGAAGGCTAAGCGTATGCTTTACCTGATGGAGCACCACAATGTGAAACAAACAAAAACAAGATAGAATTGGATCCATGTTTTATCCAGTGGTATCTGCAGATGGGGGTAGCACTCTTCAGTTACAGTTATTTTTCAAAGTTCTGGTAGAGAGAAGAGCATGGGAATCTGAAGTCAGAGTCGCAGTAGCAGGCTGAATCTTCCCTTTGGGTTATTTAGGAAATTACAATATCTCTGTTTTTGCTTGCTGAAGTCAAGCTTGGAAAAGAGACTTAAAAAGATAAAGAAATAAAATACCACAATGTGAAAGGCACATGGAGATAACCACAGAAATAATTCAGAGGTGAAAGCAACTAGATGAACCCATTCATGGGCATGCAAGCAGAGGTAAATGTGAATGGAAGATTTGTAGCCAAGGGTGACATCATTATGATAATGTGGGAATCCTGGACGACACACCACGGGGGAGGTTTTGGACAACAGCAATCTCAGCAATAAGGACAATGTATGAGAGTTAAGCACAAATGCCTAACACTTGATTAGAGGCGACCAGTCCAGTAACGACTTACTACTGTCCTCAGGCGCAGGCAGCATCAAGCTGAGTACACTTAGAAGATTTGCGTTGAGATTTAGCCCTGGCCAACTCATACAAGTAGATGATCAGTTTTGTTTCTAACTTTAGCAACATCATAGGTATCTAACATTGACTTGGGGAGCAAATAAACTGTTGCTTCTTAAGTTTGTAACGTGAGTGGAAAACTACTCAGTGAAAAGTTCCCTGAAAATATGAAATTAAAATAACTGCTAAAAAAGACTAGATTTAACAATGTATGGCCTAAATTTTTGTTTCTAAAATAATTGCCATGTAGGAGAGGAGCACTTCTTTGAATAGAAAAACCAATGTTGGGTTGAAGATTTAGCTCAGTGGCATAAGCACCTGCCTTGCAAGTGCGTGGTCATGAGTTCAATCTCCGGTACCAATAAAAAAAGAAAAACCAATTTTTTTTTATCATTAAAACAACCAATTCTTATTTTACTTAAGCTTGACAACAAAAGTACAACGTATGAACAACTATCACTACCATTCTATAGATGAAGAAAGTGAATCTGACAAAGGTTAGGTAATTTAAGTAGGTTTATAGGACTCCTAAGTGTGGGAGTCTCAATCTGAACCAAGATGGACCCAAGATTTGAACCCCAAACACCTGTGCTTAATTAAGCAACAGATGTGTTACCTCTACTTTCAGAAAACTTCTCATAATTGGAGATCCTAAAATCCTAACTAAATTTAAACCAGGCCAAAAGGATTCATTTAGGAGACTAACCTGAAAGTACATACTGGATTGCAAAGGATAAACAATATCTTTAGGAGGATCTACAGAAGATCTAACTCAATAGCTAGCAAGGAAGTCTTTACAGCCCTCATGACCCTAGGGCCAAGAGATTATAAAACTCGGTTTTCCGAGTTAATGAAACACCGGACAAGCAGAAAATATCTGCAACTTGAAGTTTTGGGCTAAAGAAAAACTGAAGAAAAAACAACGACAAAAACCAAATGCACATTTTCTAATTTGAGCACACACTCCAGGTATCCCTAAAACAATAGGGACTTTTGAATTTTTGAATGCCACAATAGAACCAAACCTGGTAATTACTTCATGCTAAATCTTTGATCTTTGGGCTGGTTTTGATTTTAGTTGTTACTTGGTTTAGAAATTATCCATTGCATTTTGTCAACTGCTGCAGCGGTGCTAAGATAACAGTCAATTTCACACTAGGCTTGGTGCCCAGTAGGCTGTTTGAACATCAGTCGAGAAACTGCTGCAAAAGTATTTTTTAGATGTGACGACCATTGAAATCAGTAGACTGAGTACAGCAGAAACCCCCTAATTCAAACAGCAGAGCTGCTGGAGAGAGAAGACAGACATCTGCCATGTGAAAGGAACTGTGTACTGGGAACCTTGCCTCACACAGCTGGGTGTGTGTCTGCGTAGCCTTGTTTCCTGCCATGGGTTCCAGTCCTCACCGACTTCCAAGTGGGTAAAAGTCATTTGCTTGTGGAGGATCTGCTGTCATTTCAAATACAGCTAAACTCAACTGCCCGGCATTTACCTGGCATGAACTGTACCTAACTAGAAAAGAACAGACACGGTTACTATCAAGTTAAGATGAAGGGCAACACTCAAGCCCAGTGGTTGTTCTGTTCATTGTCAATAGACCAAAACCTCCTATTAAAAGACAGACAGATGAGGCCGGGGGTTTAGCTCAGCGGCGTAAGTGCCTGCTTGGCAAATGTGAGGTCATGAGTTTGATCCCCAGTACCAAAAAAAAAAAAAGATGAATAAATGGGGCTAAAAAAAGTGAAACACAGTTATAAGTACTTTTTAGTATGTATATTCATTATTAATGCAGAAAAGTTGAAAAGATGGTAAAACATATCTAACAAATGCAAATAAATATAAAGCAAAACCAACATATAAAAATAATGCAAAAGCATATGTGTATATTATATATAATGTATATAAAATGCACACATGTATATATATTTATGAGTTACATATGTGTCACACACGTGTGTAGGTGCTGCACATACATATATGTAAATGAGTATGTGTATTCAGGTGTGTTTATATATACACACACATGCATGTACATATGCAATGTGTCTGTTTTGAATAATACACATAAATGTATAAATATATATTGGCACAGAGGATAGAATCTGGGGCCATTATTGCGCTAACCATGTGCTCTACCACTAAGCTATAGCCACAGCTCCAATGCAACAATATTAAGAAAAGTTAATAATCATTAAAGTTAAAAGACAATTTGTGGAGTGGTGCAACTGACAAATTTGCAACAAATAACTAGTAAATAAAAAACTAAAAAAACACTGTAAAGCAAAATTCTTAGGTATCCAAGAATATGACAAAAATAAAATCATAGTGGGAGACTGAACTTTATTTAGGGTTAGAAAAATAAAATGAGAACCAAGAAAAAATGAAAAATACAAGTTACACAGTAGGCATGTACATCTGTATGTGTGTGTGTGTGTGTGTATATATATATATATATATATCCTATTGGATAGCACAGGCTGACCTCATACTTGTGAGCCTTCTGCCTCAGCCTCCTAAGTGCCGAGAATACAAGTATGTATTGTGAGTCAACACAAGAAAAAATACCTAAACAAAACCTTAAATAGAAGTTAAATAAAATTTTCTGTGTGTGGGGCCGGGGATTTAGCTCAGTGGCATAAGCGCCTGCCTGGCAAGCGTGAGGTCGTGAGTTCGATCCCCAGTACCCCCCCCCAAATTTTCTGTGTGTATTAGTGCATGCCTATAATCCCAGCACTCAAGAGGCTGAGGTAGGATGATCGCTGTGAGTTCAAACTCAGTTTGGGCTACATAGTGAGTTCAAGACCAGCCTGGGATACATAGCAAGATCCTATCTCAAAGAAAACAAGTTCAAAACAAAAAAATTTTAAAGCACAAATTCTATAAATTGCATTCTGACTATATCCAAATGAATTATAAACAAACAATAATCTCAACTACTTCGAAACTAAATATTTTCAGTTAATCCTTAAGGCAAACAATAAAAAATGGAAAATTTCATCTTTCTTTAAAGCATGAAACAGAAAACATTTCACAAACAACTGCAGGGCACAACCCATGCAAGTGTCAGGAACTGCATGCCCTTAAATGCCTTCAATATTAAAAGAGAAACACTAAAAATAAAATTAATGCTCAATTTAAAAAAATTATAAAAGACAACAAAGATAAAAAACTAAAAAGGAAATTAAGATAAAAGTTAAAAATAATGAGACAATAATTTGGAAGGAATAAATATAAAATAGCTGTTTGAAAAACATTAATGAAACATAGGCATGAGAAGCTAGCAAAATTAATATTTGCGCTCTTAGAGCTTATCTGCCACTAAATTCTTGGTATTAACTAGAAGGGTAATAGGTTTTATAGCGTAATTGAATAAAAAATTAGCAGAGATGTCCATGCTGGACTTGAACAGTGATTCTCATGCTTTTATATTCAGTGTGCTTTGGTAAAGGGAAATGCTTTAGTTCAGTTGAAATCTTTAAATCAAAAGAAAGGAACAAGCCAGACAAGGTGGCACACACTTGTAATCCCAGTACTAAGGAGGTGAGTCAGGAGCATCAAGAATTTGAGGCTAGTTTGGGACACACAGTGAGTTCAAAGTTGGACTGGATTACAGAGGAAGACCCTGTCTTACAACAACTGGAGGAACCAATTAATGAAATTGTATCAAATTAAAATGCTTTTGCACAGCAAAAGAAACAGAGTAACAAGACAAGCTACAGAATGGGGAAAAAAATTTTCCAGCCATTCCTTGGACAGAGGACTAATATCTCTAGTAGATAGAGAACTCAGAAAAATTAGACTCCCCCAAAATAAAAGACCTGGCTAAAACAATGCCTGAGATGAACAGACACTTGTGCAAAAGGCCAATAGTTACATGGAAAAAGTATTCACCATCTCTGGCCATCACAAAAATGCAAATTAAAACAATACAGAAATTCCATTTACTTTAGAAAGAATGGCTATCTTCAAGAAATCAAATAACAACAGATGCTAGTGAGCCTGCAGGGAAAGAAGGAACAGTTCTACATTGCTGGTAGGAAGGTAAACTAGTACAGCCAGTATGGAAATAAGTATGAAGATTCCTCCAGGAATTAACACATAGAAATTCCATCTAGCTCTGCTATTCTCTTTCGAGGTATCTTCCCCAAAGAGTTAAAGACAACATATTACACGTATCATGTTTACAGCAGTACAGCTCATAAAACTAAGTCTTGGAAATAGTCTACATGTCCATCAACAGATGAAAGGATAAAGAAAATGTATTTGCTGGGGATTTAGCTCAGCGGCATAAGCGCCTGCCTTGAAAGCTGGCAGTCGTGAGTTCGATCCCTGGTACCGATAAAAAAAAAAATAAATTAAAAAAAAAAAAAAAGAAAATGTATTTATACACAATAGAGTACTACTATGCTATGAAGAATAAATCTGAGTCATCTGAGGAAGATGGATGCACCTCGAGACTAATAATATTAAGTGAAATAAATCAGACACAACAGTTTAAGTACCACGTGCTTTCTCTTATATGAGAAACTATAAATAAAGAACAAGATAAAAGACAGATAATAGAAAAAAGAGAGATCTTTTGTAAATAAGAGGAGGAACATGAGACGGGGAGGGGGAGGAGAGAGGAAAGGGACATAAAGGGACTTAAGTGGTATATCCAGGCACCAAATCCTCATGAAGAATGTAATTGTATACTGCAAACATCTCCTAATACAAATTACAAAAAAGTTTTTTAAAAGGCACACAGAAGGCTGGGGATTTAGCTCAGCGGCCTAAGCACCTGCCATGCAAGTACGCAGCCGTGAGTTCAATCCCTGGTACCAAAAAAAAAAAAAAAAAAAAAAAAAAAAGGCACACAGAAAGAATGGAAGAGAAGGGAAGAGGGAGATAGACACAAAATATGGAATCAGCCATCATGATAGCAAATCCAAGCCATTCATTTCCAAACACCCACTACCTACAGACACACACTGGTCACTGTTTTCCCTTTGCATCTTGGTGCTATTTGAGTAGAACTGTTGACTGGCCCAGGAGCCACATCAATAAACACTCATGAAGCAAACTCTCTGCACATTCCATAAATGCAAAAATATTTCTTTGGTGCAAACATGACTCAAGGCAATCCTTCTTGGTATGGTGGCATCCTGCATTTCTGTTTTTGCACAATGTCAAAATCAGTCACACAGTTCAAAGTTCCAGCTGACAAAAAAAAAGTTCCAGCCGACATTCCACACACATCAAACACCCTTCACATTCCATTGTCACATTGTGCAGAGTTTGCCGCTACACTTGAAAACCACAGAGTGAGCTGGGCGTGGGGGCACATGACAGTTACTTAGGAGGCTGAGGCAGGAGGACCACAAGTTTGAGGCCAGGCTGGGTGAGTTTGTAAGATCCTGTCTCAAAGTAAGAAAACAAAAAGGGGACATGGTGGCACACACCTGTAATCCCAGCACTAAGGAGACTGAGGCAGGAGGATCATTGCCAGTTTGAGACCAGCCTGGGCTACAAAGTGAACCCAAGGCCAGCCTGAACTGCATAGCAAGACCCTGTCTCAAAAAGACAAAAAAAAAAAAAAAGAGAGAGAGAGAGAGAGAGAGAGACAGACAGACAGACAGACAGAGACAGAGAAAGAAAGAAAAGAAAAAGGGGCTGGAGATGTTGCTCAGTGCAAAGACCTTGGGTTCAATCGCATGTACCATGAAAGAAACAAAGGAAGGGAAGGGAAGAGAGAGAAGGGGAGGGGAAGGGAGGGGAGAAAGGCACAGTGATCCCACAAATTAGAGGATTGAACGGAAGATGAAAGAAGAGATTCAAGAAGACAGGGAAGCTGAGATGATGCAAAGCAGCAGAGCAAGTAGTGCTATGGCAGCGCTGTACAAGGCCAATCTGAGAGCACCACATAAGGAAGGCACTACAGAATTCTGTTCAGAAGTCTGTTAAAGCTCCAGGCCAGATCCTCTCCTCTAAATTCCAGCCCATTGCCAGACCCTAAGAGCTGACACCGTGGTGTCATTTCCCACTCATTCCTCTCATGATTACTGTTAATGGCACTTCAGAGTTGTACGCTCTTCAAGTATTTCCACACATCATGGACAGATGACACAAGGGCTGGTGACACACTGAAGGTCCCAGCATAGTAGAGGGTGGAGAGAGACCGGAACCCAGGTCTTGGGTGCCCTGTTGAGCGCTCTTTCTGCTATACCTGCAAAACCCTTTTCACATCTTCATCCTTCTCAAGGCTGACACTGTCACTAGTTTTCTCCCAAGTGTCCAGTATACCATGTGACTGGGGTACAGCACGCCACTCGGCTGAGCTCCTCTGCCGCCATGCTGGGCTTTACTGCTGTGAATCTGACACCGCAACCACTTCCACCCCAACATCCAGGCTTTTCCCTTCACCTTTCCCTGGCTGTACCAAGAAGTTGTCTAAACTGTGCTTCTACTTCACTTCCATCATCCACAATGTCCCGCATCCACTGGTCCAAGCTTTCTCCTGATGTTCGAGACCCAACACATTTCAATTCCTGGTACCAAAAAAATAAAAACAAAAAACAAAAACAAAAACAAACCCA
>PVJX010002667.1:0-103708 GCA_004027295.1 Dolichotis patagonum
CACTGAGATTCCATCTCACTCCAGAAAGAATGGCCAAGATAGAAAACACTACCAACAACAAGTGCTGGAGAGGCTGTGGGGAAAAAGGAACTCTTCTGCACTCTTGGTGGGAGTGTAGACTGGTGCAACCACTGTGGAGGTCAGTCTGGAGATTCCTCAAAAAGCTGGGTATGGAAGTCCCATTTGACCCAGCTATTCCGCTTCTAGGCATATTTCCAGAAGAACTGAAAACATCATACCACAGTGATATATGTGCACCCACGTTTATAGCAGCACAATTTGTAATAGCCAGATCTTGGAAACAACCTAAGTGCCCATCAACTGAGGAATGGATAAAAAAGTTGTGGCATTTTTTTACAATGGAGTACTACTCAGGTATAAAGAATGATCACATCGAGATATTTATAAATAAATGGACACGACTTGAGACCATTCTCTTAAGTGAAATAAACCAAACTCACAAGGGTAAATACCATATAGTCTCCCTAGTATGAGATTTGATAAGAGTATATAAGACTTTATGGTAAGCATGAGTCCCCATCTCATAGCTTCGAAGTCTTTCAAAGTTGTAAATCATCAGTTGGAATGGTGTTATCCTGTTTTGTTTGACTATATCATACTTGATATGAATAGCTGTTCTGAAGAAAACAAAACATTATGACAGCTATTGCTGATTTAATATTATCCTTCTTAGAAGCCCTACCATACTTTTTTTGTTCTACTACCATTGGTTCTATCTATCACATTGTGTCTTATTGGAATTTGAATATGTGTGATAGTTCAAACAAATTTTTTTCTTTTTTATCAAAAAAGAGATATTATAGTACCCATTGATCATTTTCTGTTATTTGGTTCAGAAAGCCCTGAAATTCTTTCACTCTATGCATGGCTTTATACTATTGTGTTATGTTTGATATTATTGTATTTGAAACTATGCTCAACTATAGCAGAGTAAGAGATATGGTGTTAGCTACTGTTGATGTCTAGTTGACTTAATGTAAAGTACTGTGTTGCCTATGTTGTCCTGTTTTGTTCTGCTCTGTACTGCCCCCTTTTGTTTTATTGTCTTTCAAATAAAAAATAAATAAATAAACTGAAGACGATAAGTGAGATATATGTAGCTGCTGGAGACCACAAAGTTTTTAATATTTTGACTTTAGAGCACAGTCTTATAACCACTGCTGTAACTAGCATGAGATAATTCCTTTGTTAGATCTCAGTGTAGAAGAGAGAAAGATGTTAAACAATTACAAAAACAATATATACTTTATGGATTTTGATGATTCCTGAGAGATAATTTAAATATAAAGGGTTGCTTAAATACAAGTATTTTAAGCAAGCTCTAAAAATATGAAATAGGAGAAGCAGGAAGCAGATATAATGGTTGGGATTGATATTTGAACTCATATTCTTTTTAAAAAATTTTTATTTAAAGAGAAATAAAGAAAAACAAAAAGGGTAGAAATAATACAGAATTTCAAAAAAAATAAACAGTAAGAAATCACTAGTTGATAAATTACATATTGTCCTCTTAGAAATAATTGTTCAAGTTACAAAATTAAAGCATACAAAGTGGACATTCAAACAATGAGACTGCAAACAGTTCTGTTCAACAATCCAACAAAAACTTAGTAATATGGTTATCAGTCCTACACACTTAAACATACATGCAGTTATATCCTTTAGAGCACTTTCTTTTCCTCTATTTTCTACAATAGCAATTACATATTTTGGGTTTTATTACTCCTACAGTGCATATTACTTTTTACACTAGAGATACAATGTGATATTTATAAATATGATTCTTATTTATTCCACTTATAGGATAGTCGCAAGTTGCCTCCATTGACCTATGAAGGCCTCAAGATCATCCTTTTTTATAGCTGAGTAATATCCATTGTATAAAAATACCACATCTTTTTCATCCACTCTGCAGTTGATGGGCATCTTGGCTGTTTCCAAGATTTAGCTGTTACAAATTGTGCTGCTATGAACATGGGTGTACATATATCACTGTGATATGAACTTTTCAGTTTTTCTGGGAAAATACCCCAGGAGGGGAATAGCTGGATTGAATGAACTTCCAATCCTCATCTTCCTGAGAAATCTTCATACTGATTTACAAAGTGGCTGCACCAGTCTATACTCCCACTAACAGTGGATCAGTTGAACTCATATTCTTGATGTCATTTTTAAGTCTTTTTTCTATTTTATCATGGTGAATACAGTTCTCATCACTACTGACTGCTCTCTAATGGAGTAAGACTACTTTCTGCTTTAGAATTTGTTTTCTTAAATATGGTATGAACTGCATTCAGTGAAATAACTGAACTACAACAGAGCATATAACCTATGTATTTATGGAAGGAAAGATTACTCTATATAAGTATAGGATAGTACACCAACAGTTTGATGCTATTTAATATATAAGTTTTAATTTGAGGATTTCAGACTATTTAGAACTTTTAAAAATCATAGTTTTAAGTGACTTATCTGCCATTCATTTTGTGATTCACTAAGGATAAAGAAAGAGGAAAGAAATTAAAGATGAGGCATGGTTAAAATACAGATGTCTAAACAATACAACTAAGGTTTTATTTGTAACATTTAAGTTATTCTGTTACTAAGAGAAACATTGTTTTCTTGTATTCAAAATATAACACTTTCACCACACAGTGGTGCTGTAGTTCTGGTATATTTATGTGGAACTGAACACCCAGTATAGCCCTCTATTTAAAAAATCCAATTTTCCAAAGTCATCTGTCAGTCACACATGGGATTTGGTTGAATATTCACAACCTTTATTTCCATTACATCAGTTTTCATTTTCTTGTAGGAGAGGCGATTGCAATTTGATGCCTCTGTGTCCAGGGAGAATAACTTTACATCTCTCTTTTTGTTAAACAGATGCACTAAAAGAAAAACTGCAGAAAAGAGGTGTTCGAATTTTGACTGGATTGGGAAAATACTTTCAACAGTTGGACAAGGATGGGCATGGACTTTTAAATAAGGCAGATTTTAAGCAAGCTTTAAAAATGTTTCATTTAGAAGTATCTGAAAAGGTATATAGCACAGAAAGTGTTCTGCTGTGAATAATGTATTACTCTAAGGCGGCATTACTGAATTTGTACTGAAGTTTTAGTAGCCAGTTTTGTGTCATTTATGACCTGCTGCCAGTGTTAAGTTGCCAAGCTGCAGGTCTTCTCGATTTTAAACATTTCAACATTCATTTGTCTTTCATATATTTATTTAAACTTTAAAAATTTTTATTTAAGTTTTTTATTAGTATATATTTGTGATATGTAATGAATGCACTTATCATGGGGCATTGATACTTACACATTGCATCTTAATCCTTTTTACTTCCTTTTCACCTTCCCTCCCACCACTCTCCTAGTACCCTAAAATCCCTTTCCTATTTCCACAAAGTCCACCTTTCTGTTTACTATCCTCTTTCTTTTTACTTTGCTCTTTTAATTATTTATACATTGGATTTCTTATGTAAAAGAAGCTCTGTGATGTTTAACCTTCCATATCTGATTTATTTCACTTAGCATTATGGACTTAACATGCAGCCATTTTCCTACAAATGACTCATTATCATATGCTTATTACAAATTTAATGTCAGGCCATTGTGCTAAGTTTGAGAATATGCAAACTACTCTCATGGTCTTATAACTTAGAAAAAATGATTATAAAATAACATATGTGTTAAGTAGTGAATGTTTTGGGAACATATGGAATGGTACCTAACTCCAAGTGAGGCTGTGGGGAAGGAGAGGGAAGATCGTAGAAGGGTGGTTACAGGAGGATATGTTCAGGCTGGGATGGAATTACTATGCAAGGGTGGGAGGAATTAACACAGGCAGTTGATATTTTACGACAAGGAGAAGCACACGAAGGTATGGAGCACGTGGCCTATTTCCCAACGTGCAAATGTTCCTCTTCATATGTTCTGTTCCCTCTGCTGTGAATAATCTCCCATTAGATCTTTACATGCTAGATTTTCTCTTTCAATCACAACTTTCTATTACTCTCACACCTCTCTCTAAGACAGCACCGCAGTCTGATCTCTGGGCCTTTCTATATCAATTTCACATTTTAATTTCTTCATGCCACTTTCTGTCTGTTGACTTGCTGTCCAGTAAAACATAAGTCCATTAAGAAAGGAACAAGGGTGCTTCTGGTTTTCCGCTCTTCCTCTAGCCCTTGAAATCGAACCTGGAATATGGCAAGTGCGGAACAAATAGTGCATCAATCTGAATGGATAAATGTGTGGAAGGAAGGAAAACAGCATGGCAGGTGGGGAGTAGGCCTGTTATATTAAAGTCTTGCATTCCAGGCAAAAAGTTTGGATTGCATTCTAAAAGAACATGAATTTGGTTCATATCAAGGGTTTCAGATAAAGAATTCTTTTGCACTATTCTCTTTTACTTAAAATGGTCTTGTCACAGGGTATAATGTATTGTGTGGATGGAACATTTGAAATTGTATTTGTGAGATTTCAATTTAAGTTTTAACTTTGTTATTTTTACTGTGTGGTCTTAGACAAGTCTTTTAATTGTTCTGATCATAGGCTCTGCCTGAGTAATTCTGAGATAATTGCTATTGTCAGAGTTGTTTGGAAGCTCATGTAAGATATAGGGAGATGCCCTATCAACTGTAAAATTCTGTGCCAGTATGATATCATCTATCACTTTTGTGAAACACTTGTCTTTTGGATTTCATGACACTTAAACTTATGACTCACATTAGGGACCTTTGCCTCATTCTTTCAGGGGTGAAAAAAGTAGCCACAATAGGAAATTTGAAAGCCTTTGTGTCTTTATTGACAATCACAGAAAAGTAATCAATAACGAGTAAACACTAGAGCCCAGATAACCTTGCCTCAATTGTATCGTCCTTCATCAATGCAGTACTTCCCTTTTGGTAGTTTGCTAAATGTTTTGACTAGGTTGATGAATAAAATTACAATAATTGTATGAAACTTCTAACATAGTGGTACCATTTTTTATAACAATATGCAAAAGCTTTCCCTTTCTCATACTTTTTGAGAAAAATTCATATTTTGTTTCCTGTTTTTTTAATCACTGAAAACTGCTCATGCCCTGGTAAACACAAGGGGCAGAAGCGTAAGGCATTAAGAATTATCGACCAATATCTAGCTGGAACTAGAAAGTGTTTGTAGGAACACATAGTCATTTTCTTTCTTTCTTTCTTTTTTTTTTTTTTTTGGTACCAGGGATCGAACTTATGACCATGTGTTTGCCAAGCAGGCACTTATGCTGCTGAGCTAAAGCCCCAGGCCCTCATTTCCCCTGATTTAAAATAAAAAATTTATATGTGTTCTAAAAAGCCTGATTCATATAGAAATACTATGAGTGAATTTACTTTAACTTTTTAAATTGAATGTTTTTTATTTTATATCGTATCTAGAGTTATATAAATTTGTTACTACTTATGTAAAATTACTCAATTCTTAAAAGTAACTTCTCTTAAACTTAAAAAAAATCTTTTAATTTTAGTATTCTTTGAGTTGGGCGAGCAAATCTATCTTCTGTCCATATTATTCATATTTTTAAAGGTCAAGCTCGTTTTCAATTTCACTGCACAGACAGTTTAAATTGTCTGTACTGTATAGGGAATTATGCAAGACAAAACCTATGGATTGTTGAAAATTGAAAGGAGACAGAACATCATGAAATACAGTTTTTCTAATTGGAGTTTTATTTGAAAAACAGGAGAGATAAAATAGAATATTTGTTGAGTACTTATTTGCCAAGCACCTTGCTAGGTGTATTATTTACATTCTCATTTATAGCTAACAACTTGATTGAAGCACTGGAAATGTATTTATTTGTGTTTAAAAAAGCAAACTGCAATTTCTTTGTTGTTAAGAATGCTGTGAATAGAATATTCTATGAAATAGTACCTTTGCCAAAGAAGTAAATAATAATGGCAAAGTGGATGAACTGACTTAAGGGTTTAACTCGAAATTACACCTTCCAGTGTAAATTATAGAATAGTATTAGAGTGTTCAAATCTTCTATACTTTCAAGCATGAAGACTAGCTGAAATACAATTAGTGGTCACAAAGCCATTGGAAATATTTCAGAATCTGAAATGATTTTGAATTGCCACAGATATAGTATATTTAATGGAATATTCAAAAGTACATGGTAGCTATTTTTTTGGTACATAGCAATTGGATTTAAGGGGATAAATTTGCTGTTAGAGCATAGCTGGGTTGCAGAAGTAGGGGTGGGGCGTCGGACTCGTGGTAGTGGTGTTGAGGGCAGTATAAAGGGGGAGACTTCGGTCAGAGAGTACAAAGTTTCATAAGACAGGCAGGCTGAGTTCTAATGATCTATATCATTGCACAGCATAATGACTGTAGCTAATACTACTGTAGTGTATATTTCAAAGTAGCTAAAAAAGGATTTTAAATATTCTCACCACAAAGCAATGATAAATATTGAAGCTGATGATTATGTCGGTCTGATTTAATCATTCCACAGTGTACATATGTCTCAGACGCCACATTGTCTCTATAAATACATACAATTAATAATAATATTGCCAATCATAGTAAAATAAATTTAAAAACTTTGGGAGGCATTGCCACTACTAACTGATTCTGTTTTCAAAGTTTATTAGAAATGTTCACAGTACACAAAGTGTACATTCATCTCAGGGAGCATCCATAAATGGTTAGAGAACTGTTCAGCTCTGATTCACTTTAAAGAATTTTACTTGGGTTTGATTGGATTTATTGTAGTTTTTTAAAAAAATTTCTTTGTTAGTGAGCCATTTTACCTAATCCTACATGGGTAAGATTTTCTTGTGGCCATATGTGATTTAACGATGTAGTAACCGTGTTGAATACTTCTAGGATTTTGAGTCCTCATGGATAATTCTGCGTGGCGATGGCAATGTACAGGACAGAGTTGATTACGGAGAATTCAGACGTGCCATTCTTGGTGAAATGAATGAATACAGGAAATCATTTGTTCGAAAGGTAACCGTTAAATGATCTTTTGGATTATTGCTTTTCAAAACCACTCCCCGCATAAGCAACCAACTAACTGAGCTGGAGAAACACAGGTTGAGATGATAGCTATTGGAGAAAAATACAGTTTAATGCTTGTAGTGTTTAGTGTTTCATTGACTTTACTGGCCTCAAGTCGGTAGTCTGATCATCTACTTAGCAGATAACAATACACAACATAGCATCTATGGGGACTCTCCTTCTGAAGGTGGTAGCCATTGTTAATCCCCTATTATCTTGTGTTAAATAAAGTCCTATATCATTTTCATTGTTTTGTTTTGTTTGGCTTTCTTCTGTTTCATCTTGTTTAATTTTATTATATCTGATAGTATGGGCAACTATTTCAAGGACCACAAGATATAGTAGTCATTTTGGATTTACTATTATCTTGCTTTGAAGTCCTGTATTGCATGCATTGTTTTGTTTTTATTTGTTCTGTTTTGTTTGATTTTACCATGCCAGATGGGATGGGCAGCTATTTTGAAGATAGCAAGAGATATTGTGGTAACCATTACTGATTTCCTATTATCTTGTTTTGAAATTCTGTATCACTTTACACTATTTTGGTTTGATTGGTTTTATTCTGTTTTATTTTACTTGGTTTATTCTCTTTAAGATTAAAAATTAAAAAATTATTACTTTTAAAAACTTGAATAAATTATCATTTAAAATGTGTTCTGTTATTTTACCTGTAATGCAGGTAATGAACATATGCATATAAACTTATCCAGAAGAAAGAAAATAACTTATGCATACATTTTAGAAAAATATATAAAAGGAAAATAAAATCTGATATCAAATTTTATTCATCAGTGAATAGCTTTACAAATATAATGAAATAGCCTTGACCCTCAGTTTCCTATCCCCTAAAGTTGATATAAGGATGGAATGAAATAAAATTCTTAGTATCATGACTGACCCAGTGTGAATGTTCAAAATGTTATAATGAAGGTCACAATAATCATGATAAATTGGATTTAAAACAGGGGCCCTGATTTTTATAGAAAATTACATTTTTACTTGGGTTCTGATGGCCATTTTTTACAGTAAAATTTGAGAAATGCAGTACTGTTTTTCTTTTGAGGATAGACCTCATATAAAATAGATTTGCAACTAATATTAAAACAAAGTATTCTGAAAACAGTGGTACAATTGTGTCAAATATAAGCATCTAACAGAAAATTAAAATCTCTTTGTTGACCAAAATATACAATAAAACCTGAAATAAATTCACCAAATAATATTTATAAATTTGTACTTATTTTTATTTTACATGTACTGGTGTAGGTTTGAATATCAGGAATATAAACTGGATTTTTTGTTTTGTTTTTCCTATATTTTGGTCCTGGGAATAGAGTCAGGTGTGGTGGTTCATGCCTGTAATCTCAGCACCTTGGGAAGCTGAGGCAGGAAGCCTCAAATTTCAGCTCAGACTAGGCAATTTAGCCAAATAGTGAGACTCTGTCTCAAAAGAAATGATAATGAAAGAAGAGTTGAAGATGTAATTCAGTAAAGTCCTTGGTTTAAAAAGAGTAGAAGAAAGAAAGAGAGAAGAATGAAGTAAAGGAGGGAGTAAGGGAAAGAATTGTAGAGCTCTCTTTCTTTGCTAGAGCTGTCATAACAAAATTATCACAGACCATGTTATGAAAACAACAGACACTTATCCCAGTTTGCAGGGTAGAGGTCAAAGGAGAAGAGATATCCTCATTACTTTTCTCTCATTACTGGGACAAAATATCGGGGACCCAAAATTAAGGAAGGAAAATTTTATTTAGCTCACAGTTTGTGGAGGTTTCAGTCCATAATCTGCTGGTTCCAAGGCAGAGTGGTGCAGCAGAAGACAGCAAAAATAGCAAGAGCAAAAGGGGGAAGAGCAAGTCTCTTTTCCTCCCTTATATTGTAAACAAGTCAGCCCTTCTATGGCACCCCATGCACTCCTCTTGCATAGCTCAGGAGGTTTACAAAGTGAAGATCCTGGCCCCTTGCTGAGTCCTTTGTTAAACTTCTAAGCTTCTCAAGTTAACACAAAGTATCAACCATTCCAAAGGGTTAGCAGTTTGGTTTCTTTGAGGCACCTCTCTTTTATCTGAAGATGGTTGTGTTAGTTACTTTTTACTCATGGCTGAGACAAAATACCTGATGCCCAAAGCTGGGAAAGGAAAGGTTTATTTCTTACAGTTTTTGGAGGTTTCAGTCCATAATTAGTTGGTTCCAAGGCAGGGTGGCATGGCGGGGCCACAGTTCATGGTGGCTGCAAATAGCAAGGTGGAAACCTGCAAGCAAGAGAGACACTCCTTCTTTTTGCCATTACATCACATCCTGGCTCCACCCCTAGGAGAGTGTAGCACAGACACCACCAATCCAAGCACTAGACAATGAACCAATCACAAATGTACAATGCAAATACATGAGGCCTGGGGGCCACCAACATAAACAATCACATTCCACCCCTGGCCCCCGAAGACTCATGTACAACCTTTATACAAAAGACATTTAGTCCATCTCCAAGAGTTGCCAAAGTCCTAGTATTTTTGGCATTGCTGAGAAGTCCAAGTCCCAAGTCTTCTCCAATATCTATGGCAAACTTAACTGTAACCCCCTGTACAAGTGAATCAAGGTTAAACATTTCTGAAATGCAAAGGCACAAAATAAACATTACCATTCCAAAAGTTACAAATGGGGGAATATAAAGCATTGGAAACAAAGCAAGTCCAACATCCAGCAGGGCCAACATTAAGTCCTAGAGTTCCATGCTCAGCATTTGAAGCAATCTGGTTGCAAGCTCCAAAAGGCTTGGGTGATTCCACCCCCACAGCACTTTCAGGGATGTTAGCTCCCACAGCTTCTGTCTTAAACCCTCTCTGCTCGGTTTTTGCAGCTTTCCTTGGATGATCCACGTTCTTGGCTTTTCCAAACTTCTGGGATCTCCACTGCACCTTTGGCTTCACACTTACATCTTTACAAATTGCCCTCTCAGGGCACACTGCTTGGCCTCCCAGGCCCTTTGCAATCGAGGTGGAAGCCTTCTTACCCTCAGAATTTGTGCATTTTCCTTGGACCTAAAATCAGCACCATGTGGATGCCACCAAGGTCTGCTGCCAGCTGGAGCAGTAACCAGGCTTTTCTCTCTCTTGGCTTAGGGGTCCAGTCCCTGGATTGCTGGGCTCTGTTTACCTGATTGTGAAGAAAAGCTTTTCTATGTTGCTGCCATTCTGGAACCTCATGTGGCCTCCCGTGCCATTCTGGAGCGTGGTGCTCTGAAGCTTTCTCATCTGAGAAAATTTTGCAGTTTTGCAGTTTTGGGGCTGCAAAGGGTGGAGACCCATTGCTTCCTGGGATGCCTGGTGGCCATCTTTCTTATCTCTCTGTTTCTTCTCAGCAATGAAAGTCTCAGCACTATCTTTACAATCCACAGCTTTACTGGAGTTTTCCTTCTGGCCAAACTCACAGTGTTTTAAATTATCCTGCTGGGCTCTTTGCTCTTGATTTGCAACATAGATCTGGCTAAAAGCCCCCAACAATAGCCATGCCACAGCCTCAACATTTGACTGTCTTGAAATTTCCTTTGCCAGATTAATCAGTCCATTTTCCTTAATCTCAGTCTCAGGCAAAGTCTCTGGGCATGAGCAAAATGCAGACAAACTTTCTGCCAAGCTATAACACACATCATAGGGAGTCCAACAACCAATGCAGTCCTCCTTCCCAGCAGAAACCTCGCAAGCCTGGTCTTTACTATCAGGCTTCCTATTAGCCTTCTGGTCTCCTGAGCTCTGACCAGAATCTCCTCTACAAAACAACCTAAGTTGCTCCAGCTCTGTGCATCCAGGCGACATATCTGAACCTTTCCAAACTTTGCCCAGAAGCCATTTCCAAAGCTTCTCGAAAAACATGGTCAGGTATAGTCACAGCAATGACCCCACTCCTCTGTACCAAATTCTGTCTTAGTTATTTTTACGCATTGCTGAGACAAAATACCTGATGGCCAAAGCTGGGAAAGGAAAGGTTTATTTCTTACAGTTTTTGGAGGTTTCAGTCCATACTCATTTGGCTCCAAGGCAGGGTGGTATGGCGGGGCTGCAGTTCATGGCAGCTGCAAACAGCAAGGTGGAAACCGGCAAGAGAGAGGGACACCCCTCCTTCCTGCCATTACCTCATATCCTGGCTCCACCCCTAGGAGAGTGTAGCACAGACACCACCAATCCAAGCACTAGACAATGAGCCAATCACAAATGCACAATGCAAATACATGAGGCCTGGGGGCCACTGACGTAAACCATGACAATGGCTATGCATTTTCACCCTTTTCACACTGTTGTCTCTCTGTTTATGTTGTTTGTGTTCTACTTTTTTTTTTTTAATCAAAGAGCTAGTCATATATTGGATTAGGGTCATTTTAACTTAATTACCATTTAAACAACCCTGTTTCCAAGTACAGTCACATTCTGAGATAGTTTTTGTTAGGATTCAACATAGGAATTTGGGATGGTAGATGCAATTCATTCTTCAACAAGTGTGAGCTCGATATTGTGAATAAACGATTTTGTTTTCTACTCGTCTATCAATGTGGGACATTGCTTTAAGTAGCTTGTGTGTTTCTATATACTTCAGCATTTTTGCAATGAAATATTTTATGATACTTAGTTGCACTAAATATTTCTGAAAGTAATGTTAAATTCTAAGAAATACGAACAACACTCATTCCAAAAACATTTATTTTTTTCATTGATTTTACTAGTGAAATATTTGCAAGCTCACATTTGAGTTAAAATGTCCTCCTGGCAGTTTGCTTTGGTCATTTATCAGTTTTGTGAATCATTGAGCTACAAGTTACCAGAAAGCTCTATTATATGTCTCTTCAGGGCAGTAGAGTCTAGATTCCATTTCAAGGTTAGGCTTGTCTCATAGGCTAGCGTCTTGAATGTAGTTCAGAAACAACCTACTGCAAAATAGAAAATTAGGTTCTCATGTCTAATGATTTAACATACAAATAACATTTCTCTCTTTAGGCTTTTATGAAACTAGATTTCAGCAAAACTGGGATTGTGCCTATTACAGACATAAGAAAATGTTATTGTGCAAAGAAGCATCCGCAGGTTATTTCAGGTAACTGTTACGAGTCAAAATGTATCAGATTTCTAAAGTGTTAGTTAATAAAAATATAATCTTTAAACACATTAATTTAAAGCATAAACTGAGGATACTAAGGTGGGAAATACTTTTTGTTTGACCTAGAAACTTGAGAACAATTTGCTGTTCTTCATTGAAAACTTCTTAGGCTTATTGCCTGTACTTACTTGTTTCTTCAGTATTTATATTTGAGATAAAACTCTGTGTCTCACTTAGAGTGCAGTGAGGAATTTGTTAAAAGAACAGAAGAGATTTAGAGAACAGATGCTTGCATGTACAGTTTCTCAGCATCAGTTTTATTGCATCTGCTTGTATAGTTATCCATATATGAGAATATATTACTAAGCAAGCAAGTGTCTTTATTTAGGGATGAATTTATACATGCAATGGGCGTATATATTTCTATCAAAATTTTGGGAGACAATAAGTTTCTGAAGTAATTCTAGATATCTATTTCCTATTATATTTCTTCTGACTTTGTTTTTAAATAATTAATTTATAAATGCATTCTTGTTACAAAGAAAGCATTTGACCACCATAACCCCTACTTTTCATTACATTGTTCCCCAGAGAATAAAAACCACAATAATTTAATATATATATGGTACCTCAGTTCACAAACTTAATTTGTTTCATGATTCTGGAAAAAGTGACAGCAATCAACTCATGCAGAATTGGCAAAGAAAAACAAAGTTTTGCCAAATACTCCTCTTTGCGAAACAAATTGTAAACAAAGTGTTCATGAATATTTTGGGCCTTATTCTATGATTTTTGTCATAGCTGTATACATGCTGTAATAATCTAATACTTTTTGGAATATTTTTGGACATGAAAGATACATTTAACTTATTGTTAAATGTATACTTTTTACACTCAATGCTATGTTTCAGAAGTATTTTTATGTTAATCCTCACTGGGCCACCTTAGTTTTGTATGTTACATATTATTCCTTTCACAAATCAGTGGGCTACAGTTTATATAGTCATTCTCTATTCCTGGACTTCTAATTTCTAATTATTGGTGCTAGGGATTTAGTGGATTTCAGTGGCATAAGTGCCTGCCTTGCAAGCACACAGTCGTGAGTTTGATCTCCAGTAGCAATAAAAATAATAATTTCTCATTATTGATATATGACCAGTGAAGCAAGATATATGCTTATTTGTGACCCTTTAGGTTCATTTTCTTCTGGCTGTCAGGAGAGATGTCAATTCCTAGAATTACTGAGATATTTATATTTCAAGTTTTAGTGGATATTTCCAAATTATTTTGGAAGGTGGCCATACAGATTATACTGTCCTTAGTTGCAGATTTTTTTCTTTCATAAGTTTGCCAACAGTTTAACCTTTTGTCAGTCTGACAGATGGAAAAACATTTTATTTGTATTTCTTTGGTTACTAAGGGGGTAAAACATATATATTTATTGGGCATTTGTCTATCATGGATATTTATTGACTATCTTTTATGAATAGCTTTTAATTTGTAATTTTAATTATATGCTATTAATGTAGAGTACTATTATTTTAAGATTTTAATTCAAAGGTAAGGAATATCCTTACTAAAGTTTTTTATTTTAACTCTTACATATGATTTTTTGATAGTTTTATTTGGGAAGTTAAAAATAGAATTATTTTTGAAAATTAAAGCTAACTATTATTAGCTTCTAAATTTCTAATCCTTTTAGGTCAAAATAGTTGTATTTTTTTTTATCAAGACTAAAAACAATATAGATAAAATAATTTCTAGTGTTACTTAAGAGTTGTTAGTATATTTTTAGCCTTTAAACACCTGACATTTTCTGCTTCTTTGTCTTTAGTCATACCAAATTTATGTCTTGTATAAGAACAAAATAGTTTACTCATTTCAAAACTAGATAGCTTCAACACTGTGTATATTCTACTTTTGATCTTTTAAAACTATTTGAGGTGTCTTTAGTAGGTAGTTTAAATAGCTTCAGTTTTATTATGTGTCACTGAATTGTGGATGCAAGAGGGTTTTGCTTTTGTGTTTGTTGAGTATGCCTTTGTCATGTTAATAAATTTCGTGCTTTGTCTTTGCAGTCATGTTAAGGAGTACTCTCTAGCCAGCTAAACACCTACAGACAAAAAAAAATGTGTTGTTTTTTAAAAAGAAAAACTTTACTGTCATTATAAATTATAATTTATTTACTTACCCATTTTTGAGATGTAACATGTTTACAATTTACAGTTAATTTTAAATTGAGGCTCTTAAACTAAATCTAATTTGAACTATAGGAAATATTCTCTTTTTTTGCTCAAATCATTTATTAGATGAAGATATTTTAAAATTTAATAGAAATATGATACCGAAATGTCTTTTGTGAAATGGTATTAGAAGTACTGTTGTCTAACAGGGTTGGAAAAATTTAGTTATAGTTGTATTTCTAGTGAGGAGATTTTAAGGAAATATAAAGTTTTTAATTATTTGAAATACAAATTTAAGTAAAGCTTTTTTTTAAAAAATTGTGTTAAAACGTATCTGTTCAAGTGTATGGAACACAAATTTCTCATGCGAAAATTTGTTTTCATATAAATTAGATCTCAATTAGTTTTTAGACTTTATAGTCAGTCACAAATTTACTTTATTGTTGCATATTATCATTTTTTATTGCATAATATCTAGTCCTTCATTCAGCTAGTTTTTTTAAAAATTAAAACATTCATTTTGTTCTCTATTTCTTGTGCATGTTTTTAAAAGACCATTTCTTTAGTATGAAAGGCACTTTCTAGTGTTTTATTATCTATGTCTGTTAATGAATCTCAGGTTTGTTAGAAAGATTCATCTCTTATTTTAAATTATCCAGTTTGTTAGACAAATAAATAAGGTGGTATTCCCATTTATGACTGTTGTTCAAAAGCCAATCTGAGATGGGTGTGGTGGTGGATGCCTGTAATCCAAGTGCCGGGAGGTTGAGGTGAGGTATCCCAGAGAGTTCAAGGCCAGCCTGAACTGTGTGGAGAGACCATGTCTCAAAAACCAAACCCAGCCAAACCAAAATGCACCCTGACTATAAAAAGTTTCAGAGAGGGTCACATAGATTTTTTAAAAATCTTTTTCTTACTTTATTTTTATGTATAGCTTATTCTCTTTTGAATATACCTGATCACAATTTGTGCCTTTTCATCCTTGAATTCCTCTTTTCATATTAAAAAGTTAGTGATTTTTTTCTTCTATGTTTTCTGCTGAAATTCTGAGAAGAGATGAATGTGAGAGAGGTGGGTGGGGAAGGAAAATTATGGGGCGTTAACTCCAGTTGTATGTAAATAAATGGAAAGTTAGTTTGATATGAGAATTTAAAATACCAAAAGGATCTCATAAGATGAATAAGTACTCATTTATCACCACTAGTCATTTTAATCAACTTTTCCACACAATTTCACAGGTCATTCCACAGAGGAAGAAATCAAATTATCTTTTCTAGAAACATTGCAAGATGCTTGCAGCAAGTCTGATGAGGTGTCATATGGAGAATTTGAAGATTACTACGAAGGTCTAAGTTTAGGGATAGTAAAGGATGAAGATTTTGTGAACATCTTACGTACTCCTTGGGGAATTTAGTTTTTAATAATGCATATACTATCAGCTCTAGGCATTTTACAGAGGAGATGAATGTTATGAAATATATAATCAAATCCTAGAGTCTGTTTTTTCAGAAGTCCCTTTATCCTTTTTTTTTCCCTCAGAAAAGTTGAGTCTAGAAATGTAAATATTTAGAAAGATACATGTAGGTCTCTGTGTGGATGTATACACATGCTTACCTGTCTATAAGTTTGTAAAGATACGTATTTTTGGTTTTACTTATGTTGAATGCATTTTTAACATAATTTCAAACTGTATGAAAGTATACATTAACCTTTTTTTTTCTGCAGTGCTGCCTTAGAATTTGCCACCACTTTCAACTTGATCAGTTGGAATTGGGCTTAAAACCTATGAGACTAAAATAACTCAGCTTGTTTTAAATACATAAAAATATTAAAGTAATTAAAGGATATGCAAGAGAAATTTCCAAATTATGTGACTCTCTCTATATATTCTGTAACATTAGCATGCATAACGGTTGGAGTTTACCTCTAGGGCACTTTTTTTTTTTTTTTTTTTTTTTGTACCAGGAATCAAGCTCAGGATCTCACACTTGCCAAGCAGGCGCTTGTGCTGCTGAGCTATATCCCTGGTCCTACAATGCTTCATTAAACTGACTTGACCTGAAAGTTCTTGTATTCCAAATTATGTACTGTTATTTGTTCAGTAGATATATTATAATTGTTCTGGCAGCCAGTCATATGTACATATATTTTTCAGTTTTTAAGTATAAAATTTATTATCTATAGCATAGAAATATCATTTGACTGGAAACGTTATAGGAGAGGAAATTTTTATTAGATTACTAAAAAAACCTTAAAAAAACAAATTATTAAATCTGTTGATCTAACGGGAAATTTAGTATTTCTTATCCAAAATATAAAAGCACATTTTGTATCATGAAATGAGTAAGTGACATTCCAAACATTTCCTCTTTATATACTAAGCAGTCAAAACATTTTCTTCTAAATATATGTTGCTTAATGGCTTAGGGTATTGCAATCATTTTTTTCCCCTAAATTCTGTGTTACTCACTTCTTTCCAGAAAGAGAAAAAAGAGAACATTATGAAATTGTTTCCAACTTTATAATATTGATTTGCATGTTAAAAAAATCAGAAAAAATATGTCGAGAAAATATAACCGGTTCAAAAAAGAAAATGTATTACTTTGCCAACTATGACTGAGCATATTACTTCATATACAAATCTATACTTGGCAAAAGCATGGTACGTGTGAGCTCATTAAACAAATCTTTCCAAGATTTCCTAAACTAATAAAATTTACTACTGAAATATCAGAAGGAAATATGCGCAAATGCATCAGTGCGATTTTTACTGGCTAAATTCTTTATTTCTTGGCATTTTTTCAATTAGGTTATTGCAATTAGACTGATATGCTAGGAGATGTCTTGTCATAAATAAATTTGTAACACTATTTTTAAGTTGCATTTGAAAAAAATTCATCCAACTAGTGACATGATTAACTGTGTAAGTTATTCTTGTCTTAAATAACACTGGGCCTTCAAATATGTACAATACTTTCCAATGGTAAAATTTTAGTTTTTATGTACAAAAAATTTTTAACATTGACAATTTCTATTTTTCTGTAAATACAATCCAAAGGTATATAAGTTGTCATATTGTAAAAAAGAGGAGGGGGAGGTACTTTTGAAATTTAACATGTTAATGTGACTGTGTATTCAGTTTAAATCTTCACTATTTTTATACAAAAATTCCTGTGATTGCTTGTAATTTCTCTACCTATGAAATGTAATTACCTTCTTTTAAATGAGGATTTAAAAAGTAAATTGTATTTTTTTGGGTTTATTTTGTTAAATCAAAAAAAGGTGACGTAATAAATCATTCTGCTTTTGATTTTTGGCTTACTGCCTACATTCTTTTTTGACTTAGGCATAGTAAATTATGTCATGTAGTATTTAATTTAGTAGAAGAGTATTTAATAGAAATGACATTTTCAAATATTCACAATTTAGGTGACTTTATTCTTAGTATTCAAGATTCTGAAATATGAAAAACTTGAAAATATTAAATTTTAGGCTGTTCACTGTTACATGAATGGAGTAGTGTGACTGGATTTTATAGATGTCTAGATTTTGAAAGTTATTCACTGATGTGACATACAGCTGCTGTCCCAGGTAACTAGTTTTTAAAATTGTGTACATTTATTTTACTGTTAATATTTTTGTAAATAAAGTTTTACAGAATTTTCAAAAGAACATGTTATTAGAAGAAAAGGGACATTATTTAGGAATTTCAGAAAATGTTTTATTGTAAGAAAGATACATTTGTATGATGGATCATTTATAGGATGGTTTAAAAAGTTCTTGCTTTAAGTTTTATTGTATACCAGCTTAGTAAACCAATAACTACCTCATCACTTAGGAAAATTTATAATTTTGCTACATCTATAAGCCACATTTTGTTTTAATTATTACTTTTGACTGCTATTCAGTCTAAGCTATTGTCAGTTACTTTAGGAGAGAATTATGTACAAGATAGCAGATTATTTAACGTGTTTTTGTAAAGTTATAGTTTGTCGTGCTTGCAGAAATAAAGTAGGTGCCGTAATAAATTGTAATCACTATTTGGTTGGCCAAAAAAGACAAACATTTTAGTGAAAGTTTTTAAAGAAGTAGAAGTCTGAGCATGTGTAACACAAAGAAAATGGAAGGAGAGCAAAGAGAATTGAAAGTGTTAATAGTATTGGTATACGACAATGAGAAGCAAACGTCATATTTTTCTATTTTTATTTTAAAGTTACCGAAAATTCTGAGTAAGGAAAACTTATTTCTTCTGAATCTGTCTCCTTCAGAGTTCTCAATGCCTACCATTTTACATGTGTATGCCCTGCATCAACTGTCTATTTTAATTCTAGTTAAATCCATCATATATGTTGTTCTTAGAATGATCTTTTAAAAATTTACATTGCTTTTTGAATAAAATTTTTTCCTGATAGCCCATATCTTTAGAAAAGTTCAAACTTCTGACTTAACATATAAAACCTGAATGAAATGGTCATGCTAAACCCTTTTCTTTATATACCATTCTAAACTACCTAGACTTTTGCAATGGATTGAGATTTAAAATCTCAGTACTTTCGTATGTATTCTGCTACTGTCCCCTAAAGTTATTATCTCCACTCAGTATGTCTAAATTAATTCATACTAGTCTTGTGACAGTACCTCAAGCATAATTCATTCTAAAATGTTAAAGCCGATAATCTCCTCTGAGATTCCCGTAGTTCACTGAGGAGTACCCTTAATGGACTATGTCTCATTTTACATTATGGTCATTACCTTGCTTATGCTTCTCCTATTAGATTGTGAACTCCCAGAGAATAGTAATGACATCTTACTTTTATGATCCTGAAGTCTAGCACGGTGTCTGACATGGTGTAGTTATTAAATCAGTACATATAGGCTGGGTGTCTTAGTTACGACCTTCTCATCACTAGGACAAAATACTCAACACACACAACTTATAGGAGGAGACTTTTACTTTGTCTCCTGTCTTAGAAGTTTCAGTTATTGGATGATCTGGTGGTTCCTGGCAGAGGTGGCATGGTTGGTAGCATGATAGAAGGATCTGAGTGAGGAAAGCTGCTTGTTTTTCTACAGGCCTCTTCTAAGAGCCCATGAGGCTTTGGGAGAGTATTTGAATATAAACCATAGCATTCTATGCCTGGACCCCCCAAAACTCACATGCATCTGTCTTAGTTACTTACCTGTTGTTGAGACACAATACTTACAGAGGTTTCAGTCTGTAGTCAGATGATTCCAAGGCAGGACAGCATAGCAAATACTGAGAAAAAGGAGAAAAAGCTCATGGCATGGCAGGGAGGTAGCAGGCTGCACCCACGGGACCTCACCTCTTCCCACCAGGCTTTGCCTCCTAGTATCACATCCAGCTATAAAGCCATCAGTGGATTAACCTAGTGCTACATACCCATAATCCAGTATCACATACACATGTTCCAGTCACCTCCCCAAACCCCACCTGTGTGTGCATGAGGCTTTGGGGGACATCTAGATATAAGCTATAGCATTATTCCCCAACCCCCCAAAGACTCATGCATATCCTTTTATGCAAACTGTATTTAATTCATCTCTAAGTTTTGCTAGAGTTTTAACAATTTCAGCATTGCTGAGTAGTCTCAGTCTACATTCCCTGAGATTTAAGGCAAACTCTTAGTTGCAAGCTTTTATAAAAATGAAAAGTTAAACAGTGTTGCAATATACAGTGGCACAAGATAAACATTCCCATCCTAAAAGATACAAATAGTAGGCCAGAAAGGAATGGGACCAAAACAAGACCAAAATCTATATGCATCTTTGAATGTCATTTAGTCCACCTTTAGGAGTTGTCAGACTACTAACAGTTCCAGCATGGCTGAGCTCTGACTCCCAGCAAGGGCGGCTCACAGCATTCTAAAGCTGCTTCTCCAACCTGCATCTCCAAACCTTTGTGAACTCCTCCCAAGAGCCAGTTCCAATCGGTTCTAAGCCACAGGATTAGGTAGTGTCACAGCAAAGACTTCCCTTGCCACTTCTTTACCAAAATCTATCTCAATTACTTCCTTGTTGCTCAGACACTGTGTGTGTAATTCATTTAGCAGCAATTATATTGTTATGGCTCTTATATCGTAACAGTTTTGTATTAAAACATTTTAGCATAGCCCATAAAAATAGTATGAATGTGCTATTTAGAGCAAGCTATATAGCTCAACTATATAGCTTGGGCTCCTGTAGTTAACTATAGGAGCAGTAAATTTCCCTGATGAAGACTCACAGTTTCAGTTAGGCAGAAAAAAAAAAAAAGAAACTTAGTGATGTAGTCACACAATGGTAACTATCATAAATATGTTGTGTTTACAGATTGTTAAAAGTAAATTTTAAATGTTTTTTACTTGGCTGGGATGTAGCTTATCTGGCATATATAAGGTTTTGAGTTCAAACCCCAGCCTTTCTCCCTTGATTTTTAACCACAAAAATCATGTGAGGTGGTGGATTGTTAGCTTGATATGGTCATTCTACATTGTAAAATACGTGAAAATATCATGATTCATCCTGCAGATACATATGATTATTTATCCAGTAAAAATAAAATAAGAATGCACAGACTGGGTCTTCACTAGCACTTTTGCAACAAATTCACTCTGTTTAGAGAGCACTCTGCTGATTTCAATTGGACCTCTAAGCATAATGAATTTGATCCTTGAGAACACTGACTTGTTAGATTCCTAAATGCTCTTGGGTCCATCTTTGGATTAGAACAAATTCTGGTTGCCAAGATAACAGTAATGCACCCAGGTCTACCCCTGGAATGTCGCTGTTGCCTCCTGCCAGGAGCCTATCCTGCAGTGGTGTAGGAACTTGCAAAAGGACAAACCCCTGGGATTTCACTTAACTAGCTTAAGAAATTGCATAAACTTTTAATGCCTTTTTTTTGGTGAGGAAATGCTTAATAATTATATGTATGCAGAATTCGGTCTGAGATTTTATGCCATTATAACCTTACAGTGAGGGAAAGGTGGTTAATTCTTTATCTACCTCACAGATTTTTGGAGGAAAAGCCATAGTTAACTACAAAAGGATCCTACTGCTTGTGCATGACTAAACTGTGCTAAACCTGTTCATAACTGCAGCTCTCTGCATCGCATCACATACCAGACAGTGTCCAAAGGAGCAGAGTTAAAGACCCAAACACCTCTAGCCCACATTCGATGTAGCATCAACATAAACTAGCCATAGCTGAGCGTGGAAGGCCTGTGTGTGTCTTTCTGGAGGTATAATCATAATTCAGTACTCTGAAAAGCATATGCTCTATCAAGGTATTGTTTAAGGTGGGAATAAAAGTGTTTTATGTAATATCTTGTGTAAATTACATAGATGTATTAATTTTCTTATATCGCTTTTTACCGCTTAAAATTTAGTTTATATTTTGAATATTCAAGCAAGATACAATATGTTTGGCTATTCAAGTAAGATATTTGGAAGTAGTTGAAAACAAGATCCCTGTTGCCTTTGCCTTTTCTTTTTATCAAGCTAGAATGGCACTTCCATGCAGCCATGACTACATGAGTTTAGATACAAAAAGATTCTCATCTTTTCAACTCTATGTTGAATTTCCTGAGATTTTTAGACGATGGCAAAGCCAATATACAACAAATGACTGTATTTCAAAGAAATCACTTTGTGTCACACTATGAAAGCCACACGTTTACCTAGCAGTTGAAGTCTTTTGTAGAACTTTTTAGAAAATACAGGTTGTCAAGGAAAGGTAATTTTGAAGAAACATACAGATGATTCCTCCATCAAGAAAAAGCATGTGCTTATACTAATATTTGAGTGTAACTGATACTGTGACAAAAACACATTTTGTAATCTCTAAACACTGGTATCAAACTCAAGCTTTCCTACAAAGTATCTCTATGACTCTGGGGAAATGTTACCAGAAAGTCAGGGCTTCCCAATGGGCTAAGTGTTGCTTTTGTGTAATGGTCTTGGCCCTTGGACATTTTCTGGGAAGATTTGTGGAGATGTCTCTAAATAGCATCAGAAGCCAAACAATAAAATTTAAAGCATTTTATTAAGCAACTATTGGACAATCTGATGAGAGGACAGTGCACTTGGGAGAGTTCCATGTGGGCAGAAACTACAGGAAGCATCTGCCCCAAGATCTAGGGTAGGATTTCTTTTGAGATCTTAGAAGCCGAGTAGCATATGGGGGCCTGTGACTGACAGGGTTCTTTTCTAGAAACTGAGTCTCTATTCTTAAGTCTGGAAGGGGAGTCTTTGAACTTATGTGGACCTAGGAGGAGACAACAAGGTGTCCAAATCTCACTGAAAAGGCCAAAATCACAATGCAAATGACTGCAAATGAACCCTGATTGAGTCCTCAGGGTCACTGCAGTTTAACTTGAGGCTTGTGCCCTGAAGTGTGACTGTAATATTGAAATGGGTGAGATGGGACAAGGTGGAGGAATCTGTATGTTGCTGTTCTTGGGAAGTCTGAGCACCACAAATTCAGGAAATCTAGGCTTGTCCTTTCTTAGAATCTTCTCTTAAGGCCCTGCTGCCTATTTTTGTACCCCAGTTCATTTCTGGCCAACTACGGACTCTTATCAAAGCTACTCAGTGGTGCTAGCTCTCTACCTCAACACAAGCGATGTGAAAGTTGAATAGATAGAAATAGAAAGCTATAGATGTCAAAATCGATACAATATTTACCATAATCTAGTATTAAAAATTTACTCAATATACATTTATTTACAGGTTTCTTGCCTGAAATAGAGATAATAGTTATATGTTTCCTAATTATTCCAAATGGTGATCATATAAACTTACTCTTAAGCAGACACTTTTAATGTGTAGGAATAATTTGTGTGCCACTATTTCTTCCAGCATCTAATAAACTCTTATTACTAATTTTCTTCACTCTGTATCTATGGAAAAAATATCATGTTAAGGGTTCTTTCAAAGCATGTGGGAAAGTAGCAGGTTAAAATAGGAATGGGTTTAAAATTTTGTTCTTATTCATATTACTTGGAAGATGCTGTTTGTGTGAGGTTGATATAAAATCTGCGGAGACTGTAAGCAACATTACTAGTATCTTTGTTTTGCACACTGAGACCACTGATGACCCCAAGTCCTACACTGGATTATGTTTTCTAGAAATGGATGCAACAGACTCTCTCATTCCACATACTCCTATGGTAAGCTAGATTCCATGTCAAGAGGTAGGCCTAGGGCCTTTTTCCTTGAATCTGGGTGACTTTTTTTAATTTTAATTTTTTATTGGTACATGTGTAGTATATAATGATGGTATTACTCCTGGATAGCTGGGGCATATACATAACATACCCCAGTTCTTTTGCCATCCCCATCCCTTCCCTTCTCTCCCCTTTCCAATCAGTTTGAAGAGCATCACCACCAGGCATGATGGTGCATGACTGTGACCCCAGCACTTGGGAGGCTGAGATAGGAGAACTGTCATGAGTCCGAGGCCACCTTGGGTCACATAGTGAGTTCAAGGCCAGCCTGACCTACATAGCAAGACTTTGTCTCTAAAAAAAAAAAGTTAGAGAAATATGTTCCAGATCCTATATATGGAGGATTGCCATGAGTTAAAGCCTGCCTAAGATACATAGTGTGACTTTGGCTAACAAACAAAGTATACAAATGCAAAATCCTTCATCCCAACCCCAGACCATAGTAATATCTCTCTCTTGAGCACCTTCAGTCTATTTCCTGGATGATTTGTTACTTGTATGTAGCCAATAGTTTATGGCTAACATGGTGCTGTGATACTTCCCAGACAAGGCAAGAAAATTCAGTTTAGTTTCTGCCTTACTTGCTGGGATACTTGAGCCACCATGGAATAAGCCAGTCTGTCCGGGACTATCAAGCTGGAGGGGCCATGTGCAGGTGCTCCGGTTAATAGTCGGAACTGAGTTCCCCACCAATAACCAACAAGTATCTATGATGTGAATGAGACATCTTCAACTAAATGCAGCCCTCAATCCGTATTGCACTACAGCCTCCTGAAAACGCCCAAGCAAAGGGCACTAGCCTTCTTTATTCTTGATAGTTTGTGTCCAAAATAAAATGGTTGCCTTAAAGTGTTAAACTATGGAATTATTTTCATAGAAAGCAAATTCAAGAAATCCTTTATTGGAATTTGAATTAAAAGTTATCAAATTCTCAAAGTATCTAATTAAAAAAAGAGTGCCTATATGTCAATGCTATGCATTTAGGCTGCTGTGTCAGATCTAACTCCAATATGGGAAGTCCCACCTTCAAGCGACCATTCATACAATTATCGATTAAATCACTACTCATTCAGTATGTACTTACTGAGTAGGATTATGGGGCAGAGTATATTCTAGGTTGCTCAAAGACATTTTGTAAAAATTTCTGCTTTAAAAAATGTTACATTAACATAGTATTTATCTTGACCACTGAGCTTTTGGTTACTGCTTTACGTTTGCAGCCAAAGCAGTTTTCTCTCACCTATCTCTATCTGACAACTCAGTAAATGGAAGCTTAGCACAAATTGCACTGGATTGAGAGAAATAACAGACTGTAACTACTTTGCAAATATAAGAAGTGTACCATGAACTTTAAAATGTTTATTTTTTAAATCTTTGAACTCATTGTCCCGAGTCATAATTTTTATTGGCCCTTGAAAGCTTTGTGGTTATGAAGCTTTAAAGGTATGAGTTCCAGTATTTCATTAGGAATGCTTTCTATGTCCGCTTCAGTGAATCGTCTACCATAAAAGCTCAAGGAAGGTCAAGAGTATTATTGTGTAGAATAATGCTTGGTCAGTCACAATAATAAGCCTCAGATCTATGCTACCAAGAAGCGCTTTGCCTTAAAAAGGAAGTGGATGGAAGGAGAAAAATCATAAAGTTCTTGGAAAACAGTAGGTGCTCAAAAAGACAGGATTTAATTGTAATGATCCCCCTATCTTCCACCATGCATACCCAAGTTTCTATGGTGACATTCTAACCTCTCATACCTTAGAGTTTCACTTTATTTGGAGATTAAGTTTTTAAACAGATAATCAAGTTAAAATCAATAGGGTGAATCGTAACCCAGTACAATTGGGATCCTCATAAGAGAAGATGCTTGGACACAGATATGTATAGAAAAATCATGCAAAGATACAGAGGAAACACCATGTAAAAACAGAGAGGAGAGTCCTTGAGCAGATTCTGGCCACTCAAGTCTCACAAGAACCAATCTTACCAACATCCTTATTTCTGGCTTCTAGCCTCCAGGTCCAGGACAATAAATATCAACTGTTTACACCACCCAGATTGTGATAGTTTGAGAAGGCAGTCCTCCACAAAAGATGCAATTACGTCTCCCCTTTTCTTGCTCCCTCATTCTGTACAATCCAAGAATACTTTTGTACTGAGATGAAAATTTTTTCTTACTGGTTTTAGAGAATGTATCCCCAGAGAAAATGAAAGCTTCAAGTGTCTTTACCACCAAGGCTTATTTATTTGTTTCTTAAATCCATCTCCAGTTCCCTGCCATTCTCTTTTTGCCTAAGACTTACCTGAAATGCTGAATTATAAAAGTAAGAGGCATTAATTGGTTAGCAAACATTTATTCTTGCATAGCTATTTCCTTGAGAAATTGTAGCAAAGTGTACTACTGTATAGTATGTTTTTCATTTTGTAATCACTGCTTGTAGAAGAGAAATGGGATGCTCAGGTGATTGTAAAATTGTGTGGGTGACTGGGTGTGTGTGGGTGTGTGTGTGTGAGCAGTTGAAGCTCGAAAAGTTTTAGAAGATCCAGTTTTGATATCCAGGTCTAAATTCTTCCAATAAATTTATACCTTTGCAATTTTATATTATAATTATCTATAGAATTTACATTTTAACAGGCAAAACTGGATCATTTACATTCACTGTTACAATTAAAAATTTAAAAGTTAGCATAAAATTGTATGTATTTGTTGTGTATATTATGTTTTAAAGAATATGTATACAGTGGAATGATTAACTATAACTAATAAACATGCATTTCCTCACATAGTTACCATTTTTGTAGTGAGAACACTTTATATCCACTCTCTGTTTTTTAAGAATATATTAACTGTTGCCATCATGTTCTATAATCTCTTGAATTTATACAGTTTCATATTTTTTGACCACCTCCTTCCCAATACCTCTATAGACCCTGTGCTCCCCCACACTATCTCCTGGTAATCACCATTTCATGCTCTACTTCTGTATATACACTTTTTGAATTCCACCAAGTGAGATAATGCAGTATTGGTCTTTTCGTGTCTGGCTTATTTCATTTAAGCTAATGTCTCCAGGTACATCCATATTGTTGCAAATGATAAGCCATGCTTCTTTTACGAGTGAATAGAATACCATCGTGTAAACATACCATTTTTTCCAGTTATTCAATCACTTGTGGTTACTTAGGTTGAGGGCAGCTGTTGTGAATAGTGTTGGAATAAACACGGGAGTACAGACATGCCTTGAATACCTTGATTTTACTTCTTTTGGATATATACCAAATAAGTAGACTTCTGGATCAGATGTAGTTCTATTTTAAATGTTTTGGGGACTCTCCACTCTGTTTTCCACAATGGCTGTATTAATATGTAGCTCACCCACAGTGTGCAAAAACTCACTTTTCTCCATAGCCTTGTCAATACCTCTCATCTTTTGTCTTCTTAATAATACCCTTCTGGATAGGTCTGAGGTAATATCTCTTTGTTGTTTTAATTTATATTTCTCTGCTGAATAAAGAACTAGCTAATTTTTTTCCATATATATGTTGACCATTTTCAAGTTTTCTTTTAAGATGTGTCTATTTAGTCCCTTTCTTAGTTTTCAGTTGTGTTATTAGTTTTATTGTCATTTGAATTCCTTATATATTTTTGGTATTATCTCTTTAGCATAAGTATAGTTTTTAATGTTTTCTCTCATTCTGTAGGTTGTCTCTTTTCTGTGTCAATTTTTCCTTTTGCTGCAAATCTCAGTTTGATATAATCCCATTTTTTTTTTTAAATCTCTGTTTTAATTGATGATGCTTTGGGGACTTTGTCAAATTTTCAAAAAGTTGTTACCCAGACCCAAGTCATGAAGATCTTTCTGTATATTTTCTTCTGATAGTTTCAGGTTTAGATTATAAATTTAAGTATCTTTAAGTCCATTTTGAGTTAATTTTTATATAGTGTGCGATAAGGGTCTAATTTCATTCTTTTGTCAGTGAATATTCATTTTTCCTAACATCAGTTACTACAGATTGGTCTTTGTTATGTGCTCATAGTGCCTTTGTGGAAAGCCAGTTGGCAGTGAATATCAAGATTTGTGTCTGGGATTTCCATTCCATTGGTTTATTTGTCTGTTTTTAGTGCCAATTCCCTGCTGTTTTGATTATTACAGCTTTTTGTGTATTTTGAAGCTAAATATGTGTGATTCCTCCAGCTTTATTCGTTTTGCTCAAGATTGTTTCAGTGTTTTGAGGTCTTTTGTGGCTCCATACAAATTTCAGGATGGGTTTTTCTATTTAGATGTAGAATATCATTGGTATTTTGAAAGATTATGTTAAACCTATAGGTTGTTTGATATCATGCTATTTTAACAATATTAATTCTTCCAACTCATGAGCACAGACTATCATGTCATTTGCATCTTTTCCATTTTCTTTCATTAAAATCTTACAGTTTTCAATGGAAAGTTACTTCCTTTTCTTGGTGGAAATTATTCCTCAGTATTTTGTCTCCACTGTTATATGTATTTACCTTTTATTTTTATTGTGCTAGAGATTAAATCCAGGGCCTTGCACATGTTCGGAAAGTGCTTTCTCACTGAGGTATAACTGCAGCCCCTCAGTGTTATAATTTTAATGTTATAACTATGCCCAATAACCCTATTTTGTTTGTTTAATATTTATTTATTGGATTAGTTTATTAACTAAGTACTTATTGATACATTATTACATGCCTAACGTTGTGATAAGCACATATGTGAAAAAAGTGAAGAGTGTGTATAGCTATGTATGAATTATAAAAATAACATGTAATTAAACAACATAACATGTTAGAAGATAGCTAAATGTAAAATAAAATGCAGTAGGAATAAAAGCAGTCTGAAGTGAGGCTGGGCATAATTTTAAATAGAGTAGAAAATTAGATTTTGGAAAAGTGACTTGAAAGACATGAGAAAATAGTGGAATCCTGAAATGGAAAAAATAATGGATCAATGGAATCCTGGAAGAAAAAGAACAATCAGTGCAGATGACCCAAACCAAGATAGTGCCAGTATCATTGAGTAATGGTGAAGTGGACAAGTTGGCTGGTAAGAAAATGTGGTCAGAGGCTACAAGAGATAGATCTGTTGGGCCATGATGGGATATTATCATGAATCTCTTCATTCAGAGCTACTTTCTCACTCTTATATTAATTCAAACATTCATTTGTTTGATAGGCAGCATACCAGACACAGTGTTACACTTTTGTGTTCTAAAGTGGAGGAAAACGTGCTTTACATCTGCAAGTAGCCTTAGGAGTCCTGGAGACTTCAGGCAGATCAGGTGAGTGACAACAGTAAGTGTGGTAAAGGATCAGCAACCTGGGTACATAGAGAAGTAAAAGCTGCAAGGGGTGTGTGTGTGTGCGCACACGCGTGTGTATGTGTGTGTGTGCGTGTGTGTGTAGATGTGGCATGAAAATGAGGGAGGGAAGACAAGGGGAGATGCTTGCAATAAGCTGTAAAAGTTATCTGAGGCAGTGCAGACTGGAAAGTCAAGGGAAAGTGGAGGTTTGATGCATTTTTATATTTGTGTTTTCCTTTCATATTAAGTATTACCCAGAAGGGAACCTTTTTTATTTTTGAAATTTCTTGTAAACAATTTAAAATATGTTTCTGTTTTTAAATTACATTCCCTTCCAGTAAGACCTGATATTTAAAAACAGTATGTGTTTGATTTTAAAATTATTGTAATTATTTAAAATTCTCAAAAAGTATTTGATTTTAAAATTATTGCAGTATTTTAAATCCATAAGGTAACTTCCCTGTTTTACTTTCTTTCTATTGTCTTCTTCCTGTTATTACGTTCACTACAATAAATAGTTTATGAGACATCTGAAATTTATTTTGAGTTTTCCTATAGACCTTCATTTACTGGTGTTCAAGGTACTATAATTTGTTACTCTCTGAAGAAAGAAGCACAAATGAAAAAGGTGTTGGAGGCTGGCATAGCTTGGTCACCATGCAATAGGGCAGCTTAATAATACACTCCAGTAGCCTTGACTCACATCTTTTGCTTCCATTTTCCCTTCCTTCCTTCCTTCCTTCCTTCCTTCCTTCCTTCCTTCCTTCCTTCCTTCCTTTTTTATTCCTTCCTGCCTACCTACCTTCTTTACTTCAATTTTTGAATATAAAACTTCACTTTCTTTGTCAGGTCAAAACCATGAAATTTGGATGGCTATTCTTTTTTAAAATTTCCTTTAGCTCCATTTTTGATGTTTAGAAATTTCTTAATTTTATTCTTGTAATTTAGAACCTTTATTAGAACATATCACAGTATTGACTTCAGCTTATTTATCTGTCTGCAGATATAAATTCCCTTCTCATCTCTAACTTCAGAGATTTTTATATTGCAACATTATCAGTTTTGCTTCATTCCAAGTGTGTTTTTTTCAGCTATTTTAATATTAGGTTTCCATGCCCTATTATGCAAATCTATGTTCTATTAAAATTTTGTTATTCTGTATGTTTTTCTTGAATCTATCTTCTGTTTTGTATATGGCATTGATTTATGTGTCATCGTACCTTTTTTGTATTGAGGACCTTTTTTGGTTTTGTCAGATTATTTCCATTTATTTCTGTTACCCTGCAACTTGTCTTTCCAGTGCTTAAATTAGGTTCTGTACATTGCATGTTTTGAGCCCGTAGTTCTTCAGAACCTAGTAAGAAATTATTTTTTAGAAAAAAATGAACAAAATAATATATGTATGAGCATTCCATTTTGTATCTCTGGTTTCAGCATTATTTTCCTATTAAAATAGTGAATTTTAGTTACTTTAAAGGAATCTTACTAGTGGTCCACATGGTTTACTAATTCTGAACCTATAGATAAGCACCAATCTTAATGGAAAGTAGTTAGGCCTAATTGCTTTTTATTCATAAGTGAGCCCATGGTTCTTCTCACTTATTCTTTCTTTTATAAATATACACTGAATGCTCATTGTATGCCAGATCCTGTGCTATATACCTAGTAACTCAAACACAAATTAAACATTCACTATCCTCACATAATTCTTTGTAGACTTGCCTTAATTATGCTTGAGGTCATCTGTTCAAAAATAAGATTCTAAACTTGGAATTTCTCTGTTTTCAGGCCCAGGCAGTTCATATTTTTTCTTTATGTATTTACTAAAAAAAAGCATGAACTACAACTGCATATTATGCATGACAAGGCTAATTACAAAAGATGGTCCCTGCCAATGGAGGTTTAGGAGACTCCCCTCCTGTAGGCTACACTCAACTCTTCTTGCTGTATAATCCAGTGCTGCCTGTGGTAGGAGGCCGGAGAGCATGTACTAAGGTGTCAAATGAACTGTTAGTTCTGATTTAAAATTGAGAGGAAATGGAAAGCCTATTACTTAAAATGACCTGTGGGCATTTCCTCAGTGAACAGTATTGCATGAGATTGGATATTTTATCTAAAGGCTAGGGAGGATAACACAAAGTTGAAATCAGATACTGGCCAAACTTCCAGCATCAAGGAAAATCCAGGCTTTGTCGTTTGCAGCAATGTTTCAGTCCACATAATAGGTGCTATGTCTAGAATGGTGTCACTGGAGTAGGATGGTGACTTGTAATTATACTCTGAAAAAATGCTAATGTTTTATTTGCATTATGTAAACCTATGCACATCTGTGATACTGTCAATATTTTAGAAATAGCAACAGTTAAGTATTGCGGTCTTCCACTTAAACTTGTCGGATTGAC
Source organism: Dolichotis patagonum (assembly GCA_004027295.1). NCBI lineage: Eukaryota > Metazoa > Chordata > Mammalia > Rodentia > Caviidae > Dolichotis > Dolichotis patagonum. Next base: position 31,287 of record PVJX010002667.1, read on the forward strand.
TATCTGGTCTATCAGTACTCCCTCTACTGCTAAAAGATCAATGACGAATAAACAAGATATTAACTCTGAAAGGTCAAAAAGAACATAAGAGGCAACATGATGAAAGATTCCAAAGAAGTTTGAAGAAAGCAAATTGATGCAGGAAATCTAATAAGCATAGAAATTGGAATCTAAATGGCTGTGGAGGTAGAATACTTATCAAAATCACTCTGTTTTGTAGAATCCCTGGAACATGGAATGCTGCATGTGGCCTACAATATGACTGGATGAACATCTGTATACAAAATGATGACATTTCCTTGATCACTGCCACCTACCTAAGCAGTCAGTTACTTATTCCATTTTCACCCATCATAATTAACACACAACTTAGTTCAGAGAAAGTAAATTCAGAGACAACAGGCACAGCAAATGATAAAAATTTAGGAGCTGAGAATATCAATACTGTATAAAAATCAACCTAGTAAAATACAGGAATAGGAGGCTGCTTTGTTGCTAGAATCTTCTATAGCCAACTTTATGCTCTGTTATGAGTCACATCTAGACTACAACCCCCTAGCCAAAGCTTCAAGTGCTCCTAAGTGGGACTTCTGGGAGGCAGATGGATCACAGGTAAGATAAATGGATAGGTGGATCAATGAGTGTGTTAAATGGATTAGTCCACTAATTAGACTGGCATAGGATGTTTGAATAGATTTCCTGAACACAGAGACACCACTCTGGGTTTGGGTAGTGTCAACCAATGGGCTTGTAGCCTGAGTGGAATAAAGAGGGAAAGAGGGAAGGTATCTTACTACTTTCTGCCTACCCTACCATGGACTGTTTCTTCTCCAACATGCCCTTCTGTCATACCACCCTGTCTTGGAGCAGCCAACTGTGGACTGAAAGCTCTACAAACTGTGAGCTGAAATAAATCTTTCTTTCATTAACTTGTGAGTGTCTGGTATTTTGTCCCAGCAACGGGGAAGTAACTGAGACATATCCTTTCCTTTCATCACACAACCAATGCCCATCCTCAAATTAGTTTCCAATTTTAACATATGAAAGACAACAATCATTAGATACTAGACAAATTTAGGAGAGAAAGAAGTTAAATCGAGAACAAACAAAAGCCCATGGGTAGGAATTCTATATAAAAAGGACAGTCAGAGGAGAAGAAAGTTTTTGGAAATTAAAAGTATGATGAGCAGTAAGATGTTTCCTTTACCCTTTCTGGGTGGCCTAGTATAGTCTCTGAGCTGCTGGGGAGCCAGTGGTCTGGAAGAGGAGGAGCTTCCAGTAAAAGGATGGGCACTGCAATGGCATGAAGCTGGGACTGTGTGGCAGAGAAGGAGATGCAATAGCAGCAGGCGGTTTTATGCCTGATGGAGGAATCATTGATCTGATCCAGGAAGAGTCCATCATGAGTCCACGGCATCTCTCTGTGCCTAGTTCTCCTGTGGTAGATACTCAGACACTACACCGCCTATGGTGTGAAGGATTTGCAATGTAGTCTTGGTGGTATGGAATGAACTCAGCTACTTAAACTGTTGAAACTCCTAGTATAGAAATAAAAATTCCAGTCATGAGAAAAATGTGTCATGCTTGATGGCGATTACCCTTAAGAAAAATAACATTTTGCACTGAAGTCAGAGAAATGTTAAGATTGAAGGAATTGAGCCAACTTTTATTTTTTATCTTACATAGAAACTTTCATTTTGGCTGTCAATATTTTAGACAGATCTTTGGCTTTTTTGAACATAAAACCTGAAATTTGTCTTGCATCAGAGACCATTGTCTTTGTTGGTTGGCAGAGTAACTAAAGAAGAAAGCAGTATTTCATCCGCTCATGAAGTAACCTAGATTAGTTCATGTAAATGCATGGCTTCTCATAGAAATGAATGGAAAAATAATTTTGGAAACAATTCAGAGCTATGAATTAGAACTACCAGGGTCTCTTTTTCTTTACTCGTTTTCTCTCTTTTTACTTGCATGAGACTACTGTACTCGTATTTTGGGAAGGGGAGTGATATAGAGCCTTATAAACAGGAAACTCAGCAACTTTTCCCCGGCCTTTTGAAAAGTAAAGCTATCTGATCAGCTCTGTGTATTCTTAACTGGAAGTAGAAACATTGTGGGTCATTGAATCACTGAAAAAAATTTCTTGCTTGCTATTAAGCAAAGATTAATGATACTGAGTTATTTTACCAGAGGGAGGAAGTTTCTAAATGTCTAGGTGAATATTTCCTCTTAAATATTGCAAGAAGTGGGTCTGGACTGTGTTCAGTCATGAAATGCAGACCTTCCAGGACAGCTCTGATGGCACTGTGATTGCAGAGATCCTGGTGAAGCCAAAAGCAAGGACTCGAGATTTCTGAATGGTGGGAAATGAAGTCTGAGCAGCTGTCCATCACAAGGATAAAAAGTGTGTGTCTTTCCCAGCTTCAGATGGTGCATCTTGTTGCTGTTCTAAAAATCTAGTTGTACCATGTTAGAATTTAAACATATGTGGTATATGAGTAATACAGGAAGATGTGAGTAGCTTTCCCACCCAGTCCCTAAGTAGACTAGAATACCATAGACTAGAGTGCTTGCCACATATTACTATTCAGACAGAATCGTGCCTATTTTTATATGCCAAACCATCTAAAACAATTGGGAATAATTTAAATATTGGCACTTGGGAGGAAAGGACTTTTTTCATTTTTTATTTAAAGAGAGAAAAAAACCCCAAACAAACAAAACAGAAAAAGGTAGCAACAATACTGAATTCCAAAGGGAAAGAATAAAAGAACAACAACAACAACAAAACAAAAACAAAAACAAAAACACTAAGAAATCACTACTTGACAAGTTACATAGTCATCTTGGAAATAGTTTTTCAAGTTACAAAATTAAAGCATACAAAGTAGACATTAAGACAGTGAGACTGTTAAAAGTTCTGCTCAACAATCTAACAAAAACCATAATATGGCCATCTATCTTACACACTTAAACATACATGCAGTTATATCCTTTAGAGCACTTTCTTTCCCTCTCTTTTTTACAGTAGGAATAATGCATTTTGGGTTTTATTACTCCTACATTTCTTATTACTTTTTACACTAGAGACACAATGTTACATTTATAAATATGATTCTTATTTATTTCACTAATGAGGATAGTCTCAAGTTGTCTCCATTTCCCTATGAAGGCCTCAAGTTCATCCTTTTTTATAGCTGAGTAATATTCCATTGTGTAAAAATACCACATCTTTTTCATCCACTCTGCAGTTGATGGACACTTTGGCTGTTTCCAAGATTTAGCTATTACAAATTGTGCTGCTATAAACATGGGTACACATATATCACTGTGATATGAACTTTTCAGTTTTTCTGGGAAAAATACCCAGGAGGAGAATAGCTGGGTTGAATGGAGCTTCCAATCCTAGTCTTCTGAGAATTCTCCATATTGATTTCCACAGTGGTTGCACCAGTCTGCACTCCCACCAATAGTGGAGTAGTGTTCCTTTTAATTTTCATTTCTCAAATGACCAGTGATGGTAAACATTTTTTCATGTATTTATTTGCCATTTGCATATCTTCATCTGAGAACTGTGTGTTCATCTCAGATGCCCATTTTTGGAGAGGGTCTTTGAATTTTGGGGGCTTGACATTTTTCGATTCTTTAAATGTTCTTGATATAAGTCTTTTGTCTGAGGGGTTGCTGGCTAAAATTCTTTCCCATTCTGTGGGTTTTCTTTTCACTCTGTTGGTGATTTCTTTTGAAGTGCAGAAACTTTTCAATAATATGAGATCCCAGGTGTTGATTCTCTGAAGTGTTTCCCATACAGTTTGCATTTTGTTCATGAATTCTCTGTCTACCCCTATGTCTCCAAGACTTCTACCTACCTTATCTTCCAGTAGATTTAGTGTTTCTGTTTTAATGTTTAGGTCTTTGATCCACTTAGACTTTAGTTTTGTGCATGGTGATAGGCAAGGATTAGTTTCAGTCTTCTGCATGTGGAGAACCAATTGGAAAGGACTTTTTTCAACTTGCTACTTGTCAAGAGGATTTATTATAAACTTTTTACAACATATTTGAGTTTCTTTATTTAAACATAATGGGAGTGTGCAAATGCTTTGTAACAGAAAAAGCAGATAATAATTTTAATAGTTTACCCTAGATTCCCTCAAGTGTCCTCCATAATCCTTGTTCTCAGAACAGGGAATATATTATTAAATGGCAAGATTGCCCTTCCTTTAATTTAATGCTTAATGTTCTTTCTGGTTCAGGCCCTATAAAGCTAGGAGTTATAATATTGACATTTCTGTAAATTTTACTACATAATATGTTAATGGAAGATTCAAGTAGGTCACAAGTAAATGAAAGACTAGTGTTGATAGATTGTTGCATTTTTATCCATTGCCTGACATTTGATTAGTTCTGCATGCACGTTTGTAAAACTGTGCAAAAAACCCAAACAGAGCTCCATATCTTTGTAATTCATAGATATTGGTTAAGTAGTTAATTTTATGTAATTCCTTTATGCTAAATACTATACTTGCACTGTTATACTTTCCTGTTTTGGAATTAATTTTTTATAAATGATTAGTACATCTGTGTTAAGATTATCTTCAAACAAAAAATAAGCATTTATCATATTATAGGTTAGATTACTTCTTCAATATAGGGATAGAAGAATAATAAAGATATATGAACTTTGTAGATAAAAAAGTTTTATGTAGAGAATGCATGCATTTAAAATTTTATGGAATGTATATAAGTAAGTCTTAAAAATGAACTTGAAATATGAAATTTTTACCCATATATAGTAGTCTGAACTTAGTCATCGTCATTATACTTGTTTTTTTTTTGGTACCAGGGATCGAACTCATGACCTTGCTCTTGCCAGGCAGGTGCTTATTATGCCACTGAGCTAAATCCCCAGCCCATTATACTTTTCTATAAGGATTCAAATATTGATGACTTGAGATTTGTACAGTAAGACATCAGCCACTGTACGTCTTGAGTAAAGAATTATTATTATTATTATTATTATTTTTATCGGTACTGGGGATTGAACTCATGACCACGTGCTTGCAAAGCAGGCGTTCATGCCGCTGAGCTAAATCCCCAGCCAGCCACTGTACGTCTTTACCATTTACTTAAAAATCAATTTATTTTACCTGAGAGTGTATCTATGCTGTTTTAAAATTGAGATATATTTCCCAAAGGATAAAATTTCTTATTTTAAACTATACAATTCAGTGCTTTTAAAGTCACTCACTAGATCATGTCATTCTTGCTACCACCTAAGCCAGAATAATCAAACCCTATACCGATTAGCTGTCAGCCCCAAACCTCACCCTACGCCAATCTACTTTAGGTATCACTGGATTTGCCTGTTCTTGGCATTCATTTGAATGGAATTCTGCAATGTTTGTTTAACTTGAAAGGTATGACCTTTCTTTTTTTTTTAAATTTTATTTTAAAAGGGAGTAAAATTAAACACAACAAAGCAGAACAGAACGGGACATAAGAAAGCACAAATTTCAAAGCAAGACAACCAGAGATCTTCACTATCTGTCATATTGTCTCTTGTTTTCTTCCAAATGGTTGTCCTTATCTTTGCATAAGGAGAGCTCATACTAAATACCATAGCCAATCTTTTCACGAGATGTGTAGTTCACTGGCTCCCACTTGCTAGGCAGGGGGGAGATGGATGGGGGACATGGGACAGGGGACAGGAGGACATGAGATTTCTGATTTTCAGCCCACATGCTGGCAGGATCACAGCCACCCCCCAGAGAGGGGAGGAGTTCTTTGTTCTCCCAGCACCCTGAGTCAACCTCACGGTGCAGGTCCCGATGGGCCAGCGTCTCTCTCCTTCGGGCTGCCAAAAGTCTGCCACACTCTCAGCCGCCCCCCAGAGAGGGGAGGAGCTCCTTGTTCTTTCAGCACCCCGAGTCAACCGCACAGGGTCTCTCCTCTGCAGGCCCCCCAAAGTCCGCTGTACTCACCTGCTATTTCTTTCTGATGAATTGACCATTCCATTTCCAAAGTTCTGAAATGACCAACAGACCACAGAAAGAATTCTCTTTAGGCTCCTGTTTGAAACCAGCAACTACAGCAATCTGCTGGCCTTGCTTCAGGGCCACAAAAGTATGACCTTTCATGTTTGATTTCTTTTGCATGTCACAGTGTATTCAATATTCATATTGGATGTTTCTCTGAAGAAAATCTTATTTAAGTGGTAATGGATTATAACACAATAAAAACATTAATGAAGCTGAAATAATAAACTAATCTAAGAAGACATTTGGAATATTATAAATAAAAAAGGCAAAGAGAAAAGATAAAGCTAAATGTAATATAGTTGTTATTTAATTAATCTCAATCTTTTTATGGGAATAGCAACAAAGAAAAGAATGGGCAAAATTATAAAATAAATAATATCAACAAATTTCTCATAATCAACAAAAGTAAACCAAATTGGAAGTTCACATCTTATTCACAGCAGCATGAAAAGAAATATACAATAGATCTATTACAACTTCTTGAAAAAATTATCAAAGAAACTAAAGAAAGCTAAACACAAGGAAAGAAAAGCAGAGTTTACTACAATGGTGAAAGCCTAGGAGTTATATGATAAAACTTCACCCTTGTGGTAGACTATTTGGCTTAAAGTAAAAGTGTAATGGGACTTACAGTGCAACATCTTTCATTTAATTAGCTTTTTCTATAGGGCAGGTAAGAAACTAGAGGCAGTGACTTAGATTGTAAACCCTCAATATCCATAAGAAGTACTTAATAGATGGTAAATTACAAATAAAGACGTATTTGCATGAACAGATTGTGTAGAAACAATGAAATAAATGCTACAGAAACAAAGTTGTTGAGTTCTGCTGAAGAGTGAGAATAGATTTGCAGAAGGGTGGTACAGGGAGCTGTGTTTTTAAAATGTATTTTTGGTACTGTTTTTTACTTATGCTAAAACTAATAAAAATTTAAATTTCACTATTTGAACTTTCTTAATGTCGTGTGAATATAAATTTTCTATTTTATTCATTTTATTACTATCATATACAAATGTTTAGTTGTGCTGTTGTGGCTGCCTTCATGTTTTGATTGGACTCAAAACATTTATCTTTTGGGGTCATTTTGGCTTTTGGGATGGATCAGAATTCTCAAGGTGCAGGTCTGGTAGATGAGGACACAGCAATATTTTTATGACCCTGACATTTTGTTGGGTGGCACTATGTGGCAGTATTTGCCATACTTTTGATCTCACTTCATAAATATGTTCAGAAAAGAGGACTTGGAGAACTTTTCAGATAGTGGCAAGAGCTATGGGTAAGTGTGTTTGAAGTGAGGGAGAATGTCCTGAGGCAGTTAATGGCAATGTGTCTTTTATTGTGCTACATTTAAAAATTTTGAACATTTACCATATGTATTGATCATATCTCATATTATTCTTTGCCAGTAAAATTTTTATCAAGTAAATCTATTCACTTCACCCATTTCTATGCTTTAGACTCTAACAGTAATTTACCTTTTTGATATGCACTGAAAAGGAATAATTATTATATATCTGTGTAATATCTATAGGAAAAATGTACAGGTAAACTAGTAAAGGGATAATTTAGCACGAAATACATTTTAATCAAGCCACATTCTTATGTGGTATTAGATAATTATATAAATTAATTCAGTCAGGAGAATGGGTGAAATTTTGGATAGTAGCACGTCATAGGTTCAAAACCTCACATAATCTTCATATGTGTGAGCACTTGTGGATGTCGATCAAGTAATTTGGGTAGTGATGGATAATCTACTTAGTAGACCTTCCACATTTTTCACTAAGATTCTTTTTTTTTTTAGGATTTTTTTGTGACAGCGTCTCACTATAGTACAAGCTGGAATTAAACTAGCCTAGGTTACCTAGGCTAGCCTCGAATTTACAGAGACCCTCCTGCCTCAGTCTCCAGAGTGAGGTTACAGGCGTGTACAACTATACCCAGCTATAGCCAAGATTCTTAATGCAATAGCAATGTGTATTAGTAGTTGATTTGAAAAACAAGGTCTTTTGAAATTCATATGGGATAAGAGGCAACACTATCATATCTTGGTGCTTATCAACACTGAATATGGCATTCATCATGATTTTTACTTCTAGTTAATGGAACAGTTACTTTGCCATTCCTGTTTTATGAAGTGCTAATCATAGTCCTCATTCTAATAAATTTCAGCAACAGGTTGATGATGCCTTCTCAAATGATTAGAGTGGACAATAACTGCTTAAGATGGAGTCTCTTGTGCACCTCTTTATTCAGCACTTGATTTTAGAGGGTAGACATGAACTTGTGTTCCCTTGGCCTCACAAAAGGGTCTAGAGGTGGAAAAGGGATTCAATTGCATCCAGTCAAATTCTGATCTTGCAGATTCCAGATTACTCTGAGTCAGATCCATGAGCACAGAAAATAGTATATTGCATATCTGTTAACTATAAATTCTCAAGTGGGAATTTCTGTGGAATCTCAGTTCTGTCCTTCTGGACTTGCAGAGTATAGACAATAAGCTACAAAAATGATGAAGAGGTGCTGATAGAAAGTTAAAGGACACAGAGAAGTTACACACACACACACACACACACACACACACAGTAACACACAAAGACAAAGACAAAGGATATGGTGGAGGTTTTGTGTTCAGTAGAGAGAAGAGAAAATGAGAATTTTGAAAACAGCAAAGCCATAGATGTGGTGGAAAAGAAAATAAGAGTTTAGGATGTTGACATTTTTTGGTGATTAAGAAAAGAATGAGAATTATTCACTGGTGACTATCCTCAAATACTTTCTATTCTAAAAGTTGCATGTCATTTTAGTGCAGACAGTGATGTCTCTTACTTATCAAAGTGAGGTGAAAGGCATGATATATGAGGAATTTTCAGCAGGCAGCAAGAGTCTTGATAAATTCAGACTTTTTAAAATAAGGGTAGAAGTAGTGATGAATCATTAGTTTAACTCCCTTAGTAATAAGCCAACTTGTGATTTTCATAATTCACATAATGATGAGATTCCTTATTTGGCTCAGTAATAGTTTCTTACCAGGTAAAATAGAAGACTCCCCCTCCCTCTCCACAAAACAATACTTATTTTGGTTTCAGTTCTATGATACATTCTTCTTCAAACTTCTTTTTTTTCAAATTTCTTAGGATATATATATATATATATATATATATATATATATATATTAGGATATATATATTAGGATATATATATATTAGGATATATCTATATTAAGATATATATATTAGGATATATATATTAGGATATATATTAGGAGATATATATATATACACATACATATATATATGCCAAATTACTTGATCTACATCCACAAGTGCTCACACACACACACACACACACACACATATATATATGATCATATATTTGATCATATATATGTATTTGATATGTATTTGATTATATATATATATATATATATATATATATATATATGATCAAAATAAAGTTATACAACAGACTTAACATTGAGGTCCCAAAACATCAGCTCATTAGATTTCATGTAACAAATTAAGCCTTGGTTCTTTTGTTGGAAATACTTTTAACAACAACTACAGCAGCACTATGGCTTACCCATAATCCTAGAGGGCCTATTTTTATCTCACTGGAAATCTCGGGGAAAATATTGCATCAGAGTAAAGATACCTTAGAAAGCTGCAAGCTCTTTATTTCTGTTGCTTAAGTTACTCTGTTATTTTGAAATTATATAGTACTGTGGAGGAAGCTTTGTGGAGAAATATTTTCTTTTGCAAATGTTACTGGGAGTTAAATTATACTCCCTATAGTCTTTGTTGGAGAAAGTATTCATATTACCTAGATATTAACTAGCTTCATAATTTATTAATGATGATATGGCTGCTATTGGACCCAGTAAGGTTATGAATGATGAAATAAAGGCGAGACAAGTTCTAAATTTTAAGATGATTTTGATTTAGCCTGCAGTACTAAGGAGCTAAGGAGCTGCGGTGGTATCTGAAGGCAAGCTGTCAAAAAAGATTGGGAGTAGAGCAAGTGTCAAAGGGGGAATTTTCCAAGGAAGTAGGCAGTGGTCTCAATAGAGGGGACTTGCTAGTGGGACAGAGGAAAGTAAGAGAGTAATAGAGTTGTTAACTAGTTGTTTTTAAAAAATTTTTTTATTTTATGGAAATAAGGTAAAACAATTTCATAACAGAATTATAGGGGAATAAAAATGGTTAATGTATTACATATTGCTATTTTTAAAGTACTTGCTCAGGATATAAGATATGAGCATAAAGATGTCTCCAACTGATGTTAGCATGATCCTTTCTTTCCAGATATCTGAGACACTAATAGTATAAATGACTTGCAATTGTCTCCTTTCCCTGCCATTATTTTCCATTTCACTTATACTGCTTTTTTCTTTCATGATAGGCACTGTACATTTTAGACCTTATTTACCCTTATTTTTTTACATAGGGAGACAATATGATGTTTACACATGTGAGACTGATTTATTTCACTTATGAGTATGGTCTCAAGTTGCATTCATTAATCTATAAAAGGCTCCAGTTTATCCTTGTTTATGGTTGAATAGTACTCCACTGTATAAAAATACCACATATTTTTAATTTATTCCTCAGTTGATGGGCATTTGTGTTGTTTTCAAGATTCAGCTATTACAAATCATGCTGCCATAGACATGGGTACACATATATATCCATGTGGTAGGATGTTTTTAATTCTTCTAGGAAGATACCCAGAAGGGGAATAGCTGGGTCAAATGGAACCTCCAATCCTAGTTTTTTGAGGAATCTTCACAGTGATTTTTATAGTGGTTGCACCAGTCAACCACCTTTAGAGAAGGGTTCCTTCTTCTCTATAGCCCTGCCAGCATTTGTTATTGGTTGTTTTCTTGTTGGTAGTTATTCTTTCTGGGGCAAGATAGAATCTCAGTGTTGTCTCAATTTGCATCTCTCAAATGACCAATGATGTTGAACAGTTTTTATATATTTATTAGCCATTTTTCTTTCTTCATTTGAGAAGTGTGTGTTCATCTCAGATGCTAATCTTTTTGGAGCAGACCTTTGAATTTGTAGGGGGAGGTGTTTGACTTTCTTTTGAATTCTTTATATGTTCTAGATAGAAGTCCTTTGTTTGAGGAACAGTTGGCTAAAATTTTTTTCCCATTCTATGGGTTATATTTTCAGTTGTTGATGATTGATTCTTCTGTGTGAAAGGTTTTTAACAAAGTGAGATCCCAGGTGTTGATTCTGTGAAGTACTTCCTATGCAGAGTCTGGATTTTGTCTCTCTCCCTACACTTATGTCTTTAAGGTTTTTATCTACTTTCTTGTCTAGTATATTTAGTGTTTCTGTTTTAATATATAGATCCTTCATCCATTTTGACTTTAGTTTAGCGTGTGGTGATAGACATGGGTCTAGTTTTAGTCTTTGGCCAGTTTTCTTAGCACCATTTCTAAAAGAGGCTATCTTTCTTCCAATGAACATGTTTTGACCCCTTTGACAAAGATAAGGTGGGTGTGTTTGTGGTTGTGATTGTATCTTCTAATCTGTTCTACTGGGCCTCAGGTCTGTTTTATTTTTCAGCACCATGCTGATTTTATCACAGTAGCTTTGTTTTCAATAATTACAGTTGTTTTATTTGTCAGTTGATTTTCAGATCTTTTACTTCCTTTGTTAGATTAGTTCCTAAGTATTTCATTTTTTTGGATGCTATTGTGAAGGGTATGGTTTCCATAATTTCTCTCTCAGTGAGTTTGTTGTTTGTGTACAGAAATGGTATTAGTTTTCAAGTGCTACCTTTGCATCCAGTTACACTACAGAGTTTGCTTATTAAATCTAGAAGTCTTTTGGTGGAGTTTTTGGGGCCTTCTATGTAGCATATGTCATCTGTGAATGAAAATAATTTAACTTCTTCCTTTCCTATCTTTATTCCTTTTATATCTCTCTCATGTCTAATTGCTCTATCTAGTGTTTTTAGAATTATATTGAATAGGAGTGGTGATAGTGGACATCCTTGTCTTGTTCCTGATTTTAGATTGAAAGCTTTCAGTGTTTGTCCATTTAGTATGATGTTGGATGTTGGTTTGCCAAAGATGACTTTTATCAGGTTGAGATAAAGACCCTCTGTTCCTATTTTCTGTAAAGTTTTTTTTCATAAATGAGTGTTGGATTTTGTCAACAGCTTTTTCTGCATCTATTGAGATGATCATGTGACTTTGTCTTTGGCTCTGTTGATAAGATGTATTACATTATTAATTTGTGTATGTTGACCCATCCCTGCATTTCTGGGATGAATCCTACTTGATTGTGTTGCATAATCTTCTTAATGATTTGCAGCATTCTGCTTGTTAATATCTTATTGAGGATTTTTGCATGTATGTTCATTAGGAAGATTGGTCTGTAATTCTTTTTTTTTCATTGACTTTCTCTGGCTTTTGTATCAGGGTAATATATGCCTCCAGGAATGAGTTAGGGAGTATTTATTTCTTTTCAATTTCATTAAATTGTTTGAGAAGTATAGGCCATAAATCTTGTCTAAATTTCTTATAGGATTTAATCCATCAGGATCTGGGATTTTCATTTTTAGTAAGTTTTTAATTACATTTTCAATGTCATTGACTGATATTGGTTTATTCAGAATTTTTATATCTTCTTGACTCAGTTTTGTTAATTTGTATATATCTAGGGATATTTCCATTTCCTCTGTGTGTTTACACTTTATGTAAGTAAAGATTTTCAAGGTAAGTATTGATGATCTTCTGAATTCCCACAGCATTTGTAGTGATTTCACCCTTTTTGTTCCCTATTGAATGAATTTGAGTCTTTCCTTTTGTTGAAAAGGCTCGCTAATTGTTTATCAATTTCATTTCTTTTAAAGAACCAACTCTTTGAGTTATTAATTTTTTGTATTGATTTCTTAGTTTCAATTGCATTAATTTCTGCTCTGATCTTTATAACTTCCCCCCTTCCATGGATTTTGGGCTTGACTTGTTTTTACTTTTATAAAAGTTTGAGGTACAACATAAGGTTGTTTATTTGTACTCATTCTGTTTTCCTGATGTGAAAATTCACCACTATAAATCTCCTTCTGAGGACTGCTTTCCTTGTGTTCCACAGTTTCCAGTATGTTGTATCTACTTTGTGTCTTTTAATTGTAGATATTGTTTAGTTTTTCCTCTGGTTTCATCTGTGACTCATTGGTCATTCAGTAAGTATTTAATTTCCATGTATTTATGGAGTTTTTGTGGTTTCTTTTGCTATTAATTTCCAATTTTGTTGCACTACAATCAGAAAATGTGTACAGGATAACTTCAATTCCTTTGCATTTACTTAAGCATTTTCTGTGGGCTAGTATATGGTCTATTTTGGAGAATACCTTATATGCATTTGAGAAGGATGTATATTCTGATGTTGGATGAAACACTGTAAATATCTACTATGTCCATTTGTTCACAAGTTTGTTTCTTTTCTGATATTTCTTTGCTGATTTTTGTTTGGTTGATCTATCTATTTGTGACAATAGTGCATTAAGGTCCCACATTACAGTTATGCTATTACCTATCTCATATTTCACATTTATTAATACTTGTCTTATATAGTTGTATGCTCCCATATTTGGTGTATACATGTTTAGGATTGTCATCTCCAACTCTTGAAATTTTGACCTAAGGAGTATGTAGTAACCATTTTCACCTCTTTTGATTATTCTTGGTTTGAAGTTCACATTGTGTTCAAACAGAATCACTATCTTTGCTTTTTTTTCTGGGTTCCTGTTGCATGGAGTATTGTTTTCCATCCTTTGACTTTCAGTCTATGAATTTCTTTTTGAGTGAAATGTGTCTCTTGTATTCAGCATATTGTTGGATTTTTGTTTCTTGATCCATTTTGCCAGTCAGTTTCTTTTGTTGGTGAATTGAGACCATTTACATTGTTGATAATAGCTGATATGTATTGGTTTGTCTTTACCATGATATTTTCCTGCTGTTGGTTCTCTAATTTTCCCTTCTGTTTAATTGCTCATCCTGCTTGGTGGTTTATTCCTATTGTTGTTCTTGGAATTGTGGTCACTTTTGTCTCTGCCTAGAATATCTTTAAGTTCTCTTTGTGTGGTTGGTTTTGGTGGTCATGAACTTTTTCAGCTGTTCTTTGTCATGGAAGTATCTTATTTTTTCCATTAATTTTTGAAAGACAGTTTTGCAGGGTACATCAATCTGGATTGAAAGTTAATTTCTATTAGGACTAGAAATGCTCCACTTCAAGCTCTTCTTGACTTGAGGGTTTGTGTTGAGAAGACTGCCATGATTCTGATGGGTTTTCCTTTGTAGGTGATCTTTCTTTCCTCTAACAGCTTTTAATATTCTTTCCTTGTGGTGAATTTCTAGTATCTTGCTACTGTATGCCTGGGTGTAGATTTATTTTGGTTATGGCTAATTGGTGTTGTATATGCCTTACTATCTGTATGTCAGATTCTTTTCCTATGCTTTGGAAATTTTCTACTATTACTTCTGCAAATAGTTTTTTATGTCCCTTGTGTTGACTCCTGCTTTTTCATTGACACTAATTATTCTTATATTTTTTGGTGTAGTATTGCAGCTGTTGAACTGTTATTTTCTGATCTTTTGTTATTTTCAAGAGATCTTTCCTTTCATGATTGCTAGGCAAGATCTTGTCTTCAGGGTCTCCAAGTCTGTCCAGTTTTGTTCAAGTTGTTTTGCCAGGTTTCAATGGAATTTTTAACTTCTAGGATATCTGTTTAATCCATTTAATGTATTCTATTTCTTTCTTATAGCAATCATTAATGGTTTTAATCCTCTTACTATCATCTATTTTTTAATCTATCTCTACTATAGATTTGCTGAGCAATTCCTTTATAAATATTGAGTTTGTTTTTACTTGAGAGATTATTTTTATGTGATTTCCTCTGTAGCCTCATGGTTTTTTTTTTTTTTTTTACTTCAGTTGCTATTATTTCAGAAATGTCAAGTGTGTATCTTCCATTTGTCTCTATCTTGTCTCCTAGACTTGTTCTGGGTGGGCTGGAGGTCTAAGGTTGCATTTTGCTTCTGTGTCTTATCAATTTGTATTTCAAAATTTTTTATTTTGTTTTCCATGTTGATCCTTGTATGTTTTTGTAGCAGGTAACTTTACCACTATTATCAAGGCCTCTCTAGATAAGATTTGTTCTTTTGGGATGTCTTCTGTGTGCAGGAGATTCTTGATTGGTGTCTATACCAAGATCTTATCTTTCCAATTAATTAAAAGTCAGATATTGATATCTGTTTGTCTCAGTGCCCAGTTCTTGGGTGCTTCCTAGAATTTCCCAGCATTGTTACAGAAGTGAGAAAAATGGATTTAAATGCATCTGATATCCTAGCTAAAGTAGTATAATTAGCAATAACAATAGCATCAATTACAGTTTAGTAACTGACAAACTGCTATTAATTTTGTACATTTGACTATTGGAGCAAAATCTACAATTATGTTACAGAACTGATCATAAGTTGGGGGCTTGTATGCAAAGTATTTCCCCTCGGTAGAGTGATTTTACTCTGTGGTAGAAAACTTAAGAAAGATAGTCTGTAAAATAAAGATAACTGAAAACAAAGTAGAATCCAGGCTAGAGGACAAAGGATGATCAAACAAGCTTCCGGAAACTAGACAAGAGGGCAGAAGAGAAAAAATATAGGAATAAGCAAATGATTATCTGAACTTGGTCTCTGGGTTTGGGAAGTGAGATTAGGTTTCTGTGACCAGATTTCTCCCCAGCTGTTTAAAAAAGAAAAATAAAAGATAAGAAGAAAGAAGAAGAGAAAGAGAAAATTAAAAAAGAGAGGAAAAAGAGACACCCTGCCCACCTGTTTCTATTCTGTGTGTCTTTGTTCCCAAACGCAACACTGGTTTGCCTAACTTACCAACTCGTGTTGTACTAACTTGCCTAACTTACCAACTCCTACTGTTGGCTCCTATTGTTACTTTGCTTCTGACAGTTTCATACCACTAGTCCCGACTGTCCATCCTGTGTAACGTGGCTGGGGACCCTACTATGTGGCTGGCATTCCTACTTGTCTCAGCCTTGCCAAATAATTCACCTGTCTCCCAGCGGCCATGATGAGAGGGGCCAGTCTCTGGGCCTTCCCAGGTGCTTTCACCTGGATTCTGGCAGCGGCTGTTGTCTGTGTCTTCCTGAGGTGCTCTTTTTTCTAACCAGCTTTTTTTTTTCATTAAAGGAAATCAGGATGAGGCTTATGTTGAACTGTTAGGTTTAAGTCTAACAAGAACGGAAGGAGTAACTGCAGGAGCTGTTATCTGTATTGCTAGCCTGAGGGGGAAATAAAAAAGTTATGATAACCTTATGAATTATTTAATTTTTTACTTTAAAAGATACGGTTTTCACCTAGGTATGTTAAAACACAAGTTGATATTTATCAAAGTCTGACTTTTTCAATCAATATTTTACTGAATTTTCAAAAAGCTAAAAATTGTCTTAGTTTTCAAAGTATTCTGAGAGGACGTAAAGAGGTCGATACTAAAAAATAATGTGATTTGGTTTTAAAAAGAAGAATATTTGTGTTATAAAGGCTAAGATGAAGAAAGGAAAGAACACTGAAAGGCATGTTATAAATATTAGGAAGATTTTAAAGAGTATTAAGCAATGCTGTCATATTGAGTTGGTAGGGTTTGGATGGTGGTAATTACAATTATGCAACTATTAAGCAAAACTTCCCTACAGAGGTAATTTTATAGTTGTGGAAAATAAAGATGAAATAGGTGTGAGAAGATGTTGTTGCAACTGCTTGTCTTAGATCAAACTATAACCACCACTGAATTTAAACATGTCTAGTATATTTGTTAGTGATTAGACTGAAGATGAAAATTCAACCTAATAAAAAAGTGACATTAATTTTGTGATATTAGAACTAAGAAGAAAATCTGTCATCCTTGAGCACTAGGAATGCTGAATAGACATCATTTTTGCTATTTAATTTGCTTTTTCTATGTACCTATGTATTAAATCAAAGTTGTTTTATTTATAAGTCTGCAAGATAGGAAGAAACAGGCTTCACATATTTTGGTAGGTCATGGCTCAAAAAGTGAGAAGAAACATTTTCTTACAATTCTGAGATTTGATGCTTCTGGGATTTGAACGCCGCTGTTGCAGACACAGCAGAAACGATGTTCCACGTTTGAGAACAGTGATCTGCAGAGGTTTTATCAGTAACTAAGGGGCATGGTCATACTCAATGAAAGAAGGCCAAGAAGAATGGTATCAGGTCAGTTCAAATGTTAAGAAATTAACTTGGGCAGAGTATATACAAGATGGCTAGTGGGGACTCCAGAAGTATGAGAGAGGAAAAGATTTTCAGGAGACTGTTCATAACTTATGAACAAAGAAAAACAGCAAATAAAGGATAGGAATTATTGGAATCAGTATGAGTTGCATATTATGGTAGATAAAATACTGGATCCCCAAAGATGTTCAAATCCCAATATTCTGTGAACATATTATGCTACATGACAAGTTGGGGAGAAATAAAGATTGAAAACAAAACTAATGTTGTGAACCATCTAATCAAGGGTAATGTTTTGGACTATTCAACTGCAACCAATATAATCAAAAGAATCTCTACAGGTGGAAAAGAAAGCAGAAAAAGGAAACCAGAGAGATAGAAACACAAGAGAGACTCCACTAATCAGTGGTCATTGCAGACTGAGGATGGAAAAGGGGCAGAAGTACTGGACTCTGGTTAGCCTCTGGAAGCTTTCCTGCAGTTGTTTTAAATAAAGCATTTTCCCCAAGAATCCTCAAGAATGTAGTCCTGATGAAACTGTGCTTTTAATTTAGTGGGAACCATTTTAGGCTTGTGTCCTCCAAAAATTTAGGATAATAAAGTTGTGTTAACACTAACTTTGTGATAATTCGTCCCAGCAACAATTGTAATAAGTAATAACTGGCAATAGAAACTGTCTTAGGGGAGAGAATAAGATTTGGCTCATTTATTTTCATGTTTAAGTATTAGAGTGATATTGTTATGGAAAACAGACCAGACAGGAAGAAGCAGCACAGAAGAGGTTTAAGAGGTGGTTTATTACACCAGTGGACTCGACTGTTATTTCTCCTAAACAGCCCTGCCTGGCGGGGTTTTGGGGCGTTTATGGGGAGAGCAAGTGGCAGGTACAGAGCCAGACTTGGTGCATTATGATTGGAAAGTTGGGTGGTGTTTTGGGTTGCTAAGGGGTTGAAACATTTTAGGTTACATTGTAAGACCATCAGCTACACAAAGTATGGGTTATACAGAGGAAGAAACCTCCTGCCACATTTTAAGCTATATTGAAAGGACATCAATTATACAAAGACTGTAAAGATAAGGATTGGTTACACAAAGGAGCATTTTAAGTTATAGGTTAAGGCCATCTATTAGGCAAGCTTACACACCGGAAGGAATGTTTTATTTGCAAGTTGGTCTGGACATGGCCACTTGGCAGGATTTCTTGGCAGGTTTTTATTTAAATTTTTAATTTCCCTTTTAATATGAACTCAAAAATATCTAGATGAAAAATAAATTTGGGTATGAAAATTGGCATTATGAGAAACTAAAACATGTACCAATTTAAAGAGTATCCTAGGCAGAAAACATCAGTTGAGCTTTGGAGATTTTAAGATTTGGGGTAAACGAATTTTTAAAAATAAAATAATGGAGCAATCAGAGAAATGGAATGGAAATCCATAAAGGACTGAGGTAAGTTCTTGCTGAGTTTGTAGTATGTAATTAGAGCTCAGTAAGCATCTGCTGAATGAATAAAAGAACAATATGCTTACTACAAACTGGATAAAGGGGTAAGACTCAGGTAGACCTGCTAGTCCATCCCAATAAGGACTGCTCCTATACGTTATTATAGGATTGGGAATTGGGTAGTTTATTATGTGTATGTTATAAAAAATAAAAATAGACTTTTAAAGATTAAAGTTTATGCCCTGTAAGTTATTACCTATATAAAGGGCATTTGTCTAACTCATATTCCTGCTCATACTGAGTGAAATACCATGAAAGGAAAGTTTCCAGATACATGCAAATATATTGAGGTACCTTTCTCAGTACAATATTAGAAAACATATGACAGATCTTTGAGGTTTAAAAAAGCCTTTCGCTTCCCTTTTTTATTTTTCTGGTACCAGAAATTGATCTCAGGACTTTGTACTCGCTAGGCAGATGCTGTGCCCCTGTCCTCTCTCCCTTTGATCATACTGCCTTATTCTCCTCTCTCTTTTATATTTAATTTGTTTTTGGCTAAGTCAACTTCCACAAATTTCTTTCACTAAATGTGCAGTCTTTAAATATACAATACTGTTTCTTGTAATGCATGTGTTTGTATATAGATGCAAATTGTATAATCATCATATAAAATTCAGAATCTACATAAATCTCTTTGTGTTTTCTATTTTTATTAGTGTATCCATGTTAAAGTGGATTTTTACTGTTTTAATATCTACATTGGACTTGCCCTTTTTGTGCTCACCTAAGTTATCTAGTCTTCTTTTGATTGATAGCTACAGTGCTCCCAACATTTCACTACTATTTTTCAACAGCAAGAAGAAATGTATTCAAATGACAATTTTTGGGACTCAATATGATCGATCATCATTATTGTATAAATCTTAAACACAAATTAAATGTGTCTGCTTAGCTGAGTGAAAGCTTCCCCAGAAGTTTTTGGACTACAGGACATGTACATATTTATTCACCTTTTGATAGGTTTTGTTTCAAAATGAATGTCACTGATTACATCCAACAGTCATATGTGAGGATTCCTGCTTCTCTGAATCTGTTACAAAATAATTTCAATTTTTATTAACATGCTGAACATGTAGTGTATTTCATCACTTTTTTTGTACTTCTCTGATTATTACTAAGGATGATTTTCTCTTTATATACCTACCATGTTTGTTAAATACATTTCAATTTCCTTTTTCTCCATTTCTATTTTACATATTTCATTATGTAACAGTTGCTCATGTAGTTTCTCTCTTAAGCCTTTGCGTCAGTTTTGAATGTTACAAGTAACTTTTTACTGCTATGTTCAAATGAAGACTGGTTGCTTGAAGAAATCTTTACTTTTGTCATAGTACTATGCTATATATGCTTTTCTTTTACTTTATCAATGATTTTGTTCTTATTTAAAAATTCTACATGGAGAAATAAACAATGGAATATTTCTACTAATTTGTTTTAATATTCATAATATATTTTTAATTCATGGATTTTACTTTTTCTGAAATAGGATCATAATTTCACTATCTTCCTCATACTGAATTATTTTTATACTATTTACAAAGGAATACTTCCTTTGTTCTCTATATGCAGAAACACTTTTATCTTTTTACAACAATGCTGTTGTTTGGAAACTGCAGGTCAGTGATTTAAACTGAAGCATCATTTTTTTCCACTCTAGAGACTTTGAGAATTTTTTTTATTATATTCAGTGCTTTTAGATGTTGCTGTACTATGTATAAATATGTATTGTTATTTTTTCTGCCTTTGTACTCTGTGAGGCTTCTCAGCCGAAACCATGTATCTTTCTTTTATGAAACATTTATGACTGGTGTATCTCGACTTATGTTCTATACTTCATTTTGTTCCTTATTTTCTTCTTTCAGAGATTTTTATCAAATAGAAATTAGTATTTCTGGTATTAGTCCTTGAGTCTTTTACCTTCCTTTCTATAGAGTCAGGACTAGGGTAGGATGTATACAAGTACATAAAAGCTTATTTCATTCATTTTATTAAGTAATATGTTATATTACAGTATTGTACAAAAATGTATTGATGAATATTTAGGTTTTCAGCTTTTAACACTATAGCAAAAAAATCATTGTAGAGTGTACATCTTGGTGTATATATGCGAATGTTTCTTAGAAGTAGAACTGCTCAATCAATTGAGATGTATAATGTTGTTTTGATAGACTGAAAACTTGTTTTCCAGAGTAATTTCTTCAATTTTGTTACTCACTAAAAATTTAGATGAGTACTATTTTTTGTTCTAATTTGAGATTCTCACTTGTCTTAATTCTTGCCAGCCTTTTAAAAATAATTCATTTTAATCTTTTTTCTTATTAAATGACAAATCTGGCAACTTTATATTTACGTAGCCATTTGTGATTATCTTTTGTGAATTATCTGTGAATTTCCAATTATTTGTACTATGTTATTTGGTTATTTTTGATACACTGTCTTTAGGAACCCTGTATGTATCTTCTGAGTAGAAATCTCTGTAACACATTGTAAAATTTTTTCCACAGCATTGCTCAGGTTTTAACTTTATTTTGCGATACCTTCTGTTTTAGGAAGGATTTTTATTTGTTTGAAATGCAGTTTATTGGTTTTTTCCTTTAATTTTTGTGTTTTAATTAGAAAATCACATCAATATTAACTGATAGTTTCTTTCACTACTTTTGTCTATTAAGTAGTCTACAATTTCACATGTGTGTGCACAAAGAAGGAATCAAACTATTTCATTATTTTTGATTGAATAATCTAGGTATTTATTTTGCTTTATAATGCTGTTTTCATATATACATATGGATGTTTATGGATCTTTTATGGATGCTATTTGTAATATATTTTAACTAGTTAAGATATTTTTAATGGGTTGAAATGCTAATTAAGTACAGATTCACTTAATATTCTTCTACTGCCAGTGATAAACTCTCCCTTTTCTGGTTTTCCCTTTAGTAAATTTTCATGGTATGTCAGTAAATTTTCATGGTCTGTTTTTTCCCTTACTTTTTTTCTTTAGTTCATGATCATAATTTTTTGTATTTAAATTTTTTCAATTCTTCTCTATAAATAATTGATAATTAAACAAAAATCAGTTTTCTTTTTTTAATTTTAAAGATTATTTTTGTTTTGAGACAAAGTCTCACTATTTATTCCAGATCAACCTGACTCCTCGTAAAGCCCATACTAACCTCAAACTTAGTATCCTCCTGTCTTAGCACCATGAGTGCTGGGATTGTAGGCATTTTGACACTCGGTCAAAATTCTTTTGGTTTATAAATTGATGAGCATGAAATTGTATATAGAATAATTTTTATAATCTCCTTGATATATTAGTTATTTCTTTAAAAATCTCATTTTTCTTTTTCATAAGATTTATCATTGCTTTTAAAATGTTAATGTTGTTGACTTAAGAATCAGTTCTAAGGTAAATCAATTTTATTAATCAAGACAAGGAGGCTAGAATGACCCACAGGAATTAGAGCTGGAAACCTTAGTATGAACTCATGGTTCATTGATCATAGACACTGAAGGTTAGAAAAGTGGTAATATGTATGTGCAAGTGGATTAGTAAAATATACACATAGATCCTTGTTGACAAAGAGTAGTGACACTGCAGTAGCAATGAACATCTTAGGTCATGGTTTTGAAAATCATTCTTCAAAAAAAGGAATCAGAACTTTTTGGGAGAAACAGCTGATGCTGGTGATCATGTACGATTAGTCAAGGGGAGCCTACAGCATCTTGTAGTATCAGAAAGTAAGCTTCTTAGAAACAAAGACCATAAAAACAAACAACCACAAAACCATACAAGGATGTATGTAATTCCTCATAGCCAAAGCTGGAACAATTCGAGCAACAATCTAAGAAAGTATTAGCTAACAACTTGAACTATGACATAAAGATTCATGGGAAGAGAGGGATATAAATAAATGGTCAAATAAATTAAAAAGAAGAATACAGAAATATTACAAATAAAAAACTTCATGCAACATATGTGGATACTCTGCCTTCAAAGACCTAGGACATAACTCCTCACTACTTTAGTGTGAGTTGTGAATGGGAATTCCAAGACTACTGTGTGAAAAGGACTAACTACAGAGATAAAAATTTAACAAACACCACCTCACTAAGGTGATCAAAGCTAACACCAAAAGCGACAGGAAACATTGATCTTATGTATCATCAAGATGGAATAAGTGTAACACTTGGTCTCTATTCTTCCTCCATAAACCTCAATCCCTGAATTTATCTAGAGAAAAAAATTAGATTGTTTTTGAGAGACATCTTACAAAATATATGACCAGTACTCCTCAATATTGCCAAAGTCTTTATAAAAAAATACACTCAGAAAAAATGTTGCAGCCAAGGGTAATCTAGACACAGACGAGGGTACTTGCCTGTAATCCTAGCCCTCTTGAGGTTTAGGGAGGAGGATCACAATTTTGAAGGTAGCCTGGGAAGTTTAATGACTTAGTGAGTCGCTATCTCAAAATATTAAATGAAAAAGTTTTGGAATGTAGCTCGGTGCAAAGGCACTGGGTTCAATCCTTTATTACCTCACCTCCCCCTAAGAGAAAACTAATGTGAAGGTGACAACTGCATACAATGTGGTATTTTAGACAGAATCACGCAACAATACAACAGTGACGATATTGGGTAACAAATAACAAATGTAAATAAAAAATAGACTTTAGTTAAGAACAATTGTCAATATTAGTTCATTAGTGTGGTAATATACCAAAATAATGTGTAAGTTTAGTATTAGTAAAACTCTGTTGTGAGAATATGTGATCAACTCAATTTTTCTGTGTAACTAAAACTCTTGTAAACTAAAATGCTTAATTTTTTTTAATCTGTAGCAGGAACATTTAATTTTTAACAGTTTTTTTATTTGTAACTCTATCCTGCATTTCATATAGGTATATATACCAAAAAGAGAAAGTCCATTAAGATGGTACTCATACTTCGTAGTGAGTAGTTGAGCACATCTGAGAGAAAAAGATCAATAGAAGAAACAATGTCCTTGTGATATCATGGTCATAAATCCTTCAGACAATCACAATATTCTTAGAAAGTTTCCTTTCTAGAGAGCACACAGGGAACATCATGAATCCAGATATCTTGGATAGAACTCTAAAGTTCACCTTTTTTGAGGAAAGTATAAAGGTGATTCTTATTCAACTAATTACTACCAAAGGTAGTAAATCTTTGCTTTATCATGTGATATGATACTGGACACAATATATTCTATGTTCAGACAGTCTTTAATCTCTAGCCTTTCAATATAGTTATCTAATCCAAAGTTGCTATTGAATTTAACTGAAGCATGACCAGCTCATATTTCTCCATTTTTTCTTAGATGATTCTATGAAAGACCTTGTCTACACCAGCAAGCTGCTCTGCTGAGAATTTATGATCACAATTTCTCTGACCTGGATGCTTGAAAGGTAGAGATGAGCAAGACAGATGCATTCCTCATCTTGACAGAAGCTATGGATGGATTAAAAAAGAGAAACATTGAGCAAATAATTATCTAGACATTGGAAGTTGTGATAAATGCTATAAAAGATAACTAAGGAATACAAGTTGAGCATTCCTAATTCAAAAACATGAAATTAAAAATGTTCCCAAATGGAAAACTTTTTGAGTACGGACATGATGCCACATTTGATCTCATGAGAAAGGTCACAGTAAAAATGTAGGTATCCTAAAAATATTACATAAAATTACATTCAGAATCTACATGGGGACTATTTCTAAGGTGTATTTGAAGCATATGTAAACTATGTGTTGAGACATGGGACTGTTCCCTATTATTTGTCGTTTATACAAATTTTGAAAAACTGAAAAAATTGAACACCTGAAACATTTCTGGACTCAAGTATTTTGGATACATGATACTCACTAGGGAGTTTGACTGTTCGTGAGTGTGTGTGGCATGGAGTGTCAGGGAAGGATCCCATTACACAATGCTGAATTTGAGACACAAAGAGTGGATTGAGATAGCTAGTTAAAGATTTAGTGTTTAAACATTGATGCAGCATCAGTCAAGAGAAGGAGAACATTATAGGCAGAAGAAACAGACATCCTGTGGGCAAAACTCACTGGGGGATGTCGGATTAGAGAAAACTGAATCAATTTAACAAAAATGTGTCTGTGGTTCATATCGTCCGAGTTTTAGATGAAAGGAATATTATTGGAGCAAAGGAGGAAAAGTATATTAGTATATTATTTGTCATTAGTAAAGTATTTCATACTAATAAAAGATTCATCTCACAAAAGCTTATAAATTTTACCAATTGTAACTGCTTTGAATAATATTCTTTAGATAAGAGAGTCATCAGGAATTATCACTTTGTCTTTGCCAATTTGAATACTAGGAAAACATTTGAGTGTCTCTAACTTTCAGTAGCGCATCTATTCACCGGAATTTCTAGACTGACTAATGCCAGCCATATATTCTTTAGCAAATTAATTTTCAGATAAGTTATTTTAACATTCTGGGAGTAATATGCCTGGTCTAAGAAAAATAGTCCCACTTTGAGCTAGTCCTCTCTCTCTTTAAACATTTTATGTTTTGCTTTCAACTCTTTCTGGTCCATTTTACTCTTTAGAAATAGTCATTCACTTGGCAGGAAAACACAAAAGCAGATTAATTGTTTCATTTTCTTTTTAGAATTTATCAGTATTTCCTCAAGCTACCCCAGTGCAGTTGTGTTTTCTTTCCCAAAAGAAGCAAATATTTGTTTCAGTTTTTAGTATTTTTATAACTTTAAATAAATTAACTTGAAAACATTAAGTGCCACTCTTTTATTAGTAGTTTGCCTTTTTAAATTGAGTCTATCTGAAAGCTTTCTTTCTGGAAATATTAGCCTTTTTGTTGCTGGGCTTTTAAAAAAAAATCAGATTTCCTTTTCTGTGTGAGGTAATCAGAATTTCATTTTGTGGAATATGTTAAATATGCCTGATGTCATTTCTCTTTGGTTCTGATGGCTTGAGTCCATTTCCACTTAGCTCTTAAATTGATAAAAATATTTCTCTTCAAGAACTAAAGAATGTTGTCTGAACGTAGCCAGGATTTTCTTTGGTGATGATTTTACACTCTAGGTAGCATTGTTTCCTGTCCCTAAGGTTCTTGTCACTTCTACTTTTCTAACCCATTTTTCCTTCTTGGTTGTTATTAAGTTCCCAGTAGCAATTTCTCGAAATTTTCCACTGCCCAATAAGAGGTAACATTTTCAATAGAAACAATCGAGTTAATATTTTGACTGTCCGGGAAGCTCTTCCCAGTGTAGTGGGCTGAGCGCACCCTTTTTACGCATTTAGGTGGAAATAGTGTGACTGCTGACTGTAATGTAACGCCGTCATTTATGCTGTGTTCTCTTTTTAAAAGCTATAGAACAAAGAAAGCTAAGTTGTTTCTACCATGGATTCTACATGATTTGGACTCTGCTTGCCTCTCCAACTTTAACGCGTACTGATCCCTTGCTCACACATCATAGTAACGCATGAGCTGCTAACACATCAAGATTTTTCTTCCTCAGGCAATTTGTTCACACGGTTACCTCTTCCGGGACCCAGACTGCACACCTGTGTGCCCTGGACTGCTTTACAATGCTTAAACTGCAGCTTGCCTCTTATTTTTCTGTAACAACTCACTGTTTATTTTCTTCACTTAATATAGTTGACAATCTGAAATTATATACTTATTTGTTTGTTTACTGTGTTACACTAATGAAAAAGTAAGTGCTAAGAGGCTGGAAACTTGCATTTTTCATTATTGTGTGCTCAAGATTTAAAGTGGTACCTTGTGCCTTGTAAGCTCTTACTAAATAGTTGCTCAATAAATCGATGAAAGCAGCTGAAAATAAACTCTGGTAAAGTGAACTAAAGAAATTGTTGAACAGCTGTTTGACTTGTGTAATTACTAATCTGGAACAGTCAAACCATACATGTTTATGTTACTTTCAGCAAAAGGTCATAGAAAAGTGTTTCTAATGGTGGCAGGCAAAGAAGTACAGATCTTTAAAACATCTAGAAAAATGGTCAAAATATAAACAAAAATTGCTTGAAAGCACATAGTTAACAAAATAGTGAAGAATTCTAAAGTTACTATTCAAAGGTAGAAAGAAATCCAATCTCCAGAACTTTGTATTGTATAATCCCTGACAACCCTATTCTACTCTGAATTTACAAACTTGACTATTTTAGAATCCATATGTAAATAAGAGCATGCAGTACTTGTCTTCCTGTCTCTGGCTTTCTCTCTCTCTCTCTCTGGCTTTCTCTCTCTCTCTCTCTGGCTTTCTCTCTCTCTCTCTCTGGCTTTCTCTCTCTCTCTCTCTCTTCTTTTTCTTAAGACAGGATCTTGCTATGTAGTACAGGCTGGCCTTGAACTTACTAACTACAATAATCAAAATGTCACTGCTCCTGAAGAGATTTAGTAATTACTCAATTACCTAATGACCAATTTAGAATCAGTCATAATAGTATATCTAGACACTACTTGTCATCAGATGTGATACAATAAAAAGTACTTGGCATCTTCCCAAAGATGTATAATTGAATCTAAAAATGAGTAACAGTCAGGAAACTTAAGAGCATAGGACACATTGCAAGATAAAAGTCCTGGCCTTCGTAAAACATTATGAAAAACAAAAGAAGGGTAAGGTGTTTCATATGAAAAGACATTGAAGAGACATAATGAAAAAAATGCAAATATTTGGTTAGCTCCCTGAAAAAATAATAGCCCTAAAAGATACAAGTGGAAATTTTCAGAATTCAACATGATATATTTGTCAGATGTTATTAAAGTATTATTAATGCTCTTAACTTTTAATGTTTAATGTTTCTAAACTTTTAAATTGCTATGGCAATAGATAGATGCACACACATTATATAAACATTCAAATGTATGTATAGATATAAATATATATAATAAATATATAAATATATAAATATTAATACATTTTTCTATATATAATTTATATATTTATATATAAATCATAAAAATACATATATTTATATAATTTATAAATATTTATATATAAATATATAAAAATTAATACATTTTTCTATATATAATTTAATTCACCATGTGAATGCAGCATAATAAAATTCTTATGAAATAACTTTTTTGTGGATACCAGGAATCAAACTCAAGACTATACTCTAATTTTTAATCATCATTTTATTTTCTCAACTTCTTTCTTTTCTTTTTTTGGTATCAAGAATCAAACTCAGGCTCTCGTGCTTGCCAGGCAGGCACTGTACCTACCACTAAGCTATATCCACAGCCCTAAAATAACATTTTGGTCTATCTCAAAACAGAGAATAAAATATGTTTACACACTTCTTACACTTCTTACACTTACAGAAAATGTGAAATATATTCTGGATAATATTCTTAACATATTAAAAAATAAATACTTGTATAATAAAGGGATAATTACTATTTATCTTGAAAATATGACAATCTGGAATAAATTTTCCACATATGAATTACAGATGGAATTCTAATTTTTTAATATATTAATACAGAGTTGCTACTTTTTTCTAGAAGAAGCTCTTCAGCCCCATGTAGTCTCTTACCATTTTCTGGTGAGGGTAGCATAGGTGTATCAGACATGGAGTATCATTTAGCAGTTTATTATGCATCCAGTTGGACTTTGTGGCCTGAATTCCTTCATTCAGTTTTCACTGGAGATATTTATGCTGCAGTAAAGTAAACTTATCAGCCCAGGAAGAAAGTGAGGGCTTTTATTTTGCTAGTCTGAGAACAAGACTTCTGTGTTTTCTTTTTTAATGGATTATGCAAGCTATCTGCCATGTCTATGCTTTTTTAACTCCAGTAATGGCATATTTCTACATTGCTTTTTACACTGTGTAATAGATTCTGGTGTGATTCCCATGAGTTAGAGTCTACGGAAGCATTTTCTTTAAAAATGCATGTGAAATTAACTGGGTTTGTCTAAGTGTTGGTAGAAGTGATGAAACTTGATATTTAATGATATTTGCTTGTGATTCAGAGTGTACATTTCGAAGACTGGGCCAAGACTACCATTAAATTTCTAGTATCTTTTATTGCTCAGAAGGATAGTTCATCCAAGATGATACAAGTATTGCTTTCTAATAATTTCTTTAGCATTTGCTATGGACATGTAACACATTTACCTCTTTTATAACCGTTGATCACAGAACTGTCTCCATAAGTCTAGTAGAAATTTCTAAACTTCATTTTTAACTTTGTGTTCTGTTGTTCAGTGAAAAATATGAGTGTTTAGAAGATACTTTGTAGAAAAAAATTTACATAGACCTTTGTTTTATGGTGGTCATTTTCTCCACCCTCTATTATTATTTTTGGTCGGGTATGAGAGTAAAACACAATGAAAAGACAATTTGGTGGTGATTGACACTGCTGATGGGAGTCTGGTTGGAAATTTTAGGTGTAGTAATTCTACACTGCATTTTAAACTTTTGAAAACCTGTATTCTAATTTATTTTATTCTCCTTGTAATGACACAGTCATTGAAATTACAGGTGAATGAGAAGATAAAAGAGGCATGCAAATAGATTGTAAATAGCTTTTCTTTTCTTATGAACACAAAGATTCAAGAAAGGAAAGAATGCATTAAAAAACCCCACAAAGTCATATGTATTTATAGTTTCTCACCATCTGCAAAAAAGGATTCTTTTTTTTCTTTTGTCTTTTTCACTGCACACAGTCCATCTCATTAAGAAAAATGACATCCCTCCCTGGATTCTGGGTGACTGATGCAGAAGAAGCTGGCTCTGTCAGAATAGTCACTACATGACATTAAGTCTGAGCAGGCTTGAGTGACATAAAGGGCAATCCAGGAAAAGACCCATGAGACTAGCCATCTAGGCGGAGGAAAAAATAAATGAAATGGTCCTAAAAGGAACTAGTTTAGAACATTAATAAATAGATATAAAACCATGGGAATGAGAACTTAAGGTTAATTTTTTAATATCATAGAAATCCATGTTTTTTCCCACCATTGTCTGTCAGATCTATTATGCTGAGAACCTGAACTTTCATGTAAAGGATCTGGAATGCCGTACTGGAGACATTAGAAGGAGATATCCCACAGAAAGATCCTGAGACTATCTGGATAGTGGATTCTCAACCAGCTCCAGACGATCTGGCCCATAGCCATTTCCACCATCATATTTTAGCAGAAAATGGCCTCCTCAGCCAGTATACTTCAATTTCTTAGTTGCCCAGATAATAGTTCCTATTGCAGTTCTGATTGCTTCTGTCTCCTAGAAATGATTGGTCACTGTGATGCATAGCTGATCATTATGGTTCATATGTAAGAACCAAAGACAGCCAAATACTCTGCCTTTGTACTTTCTGCTTATTTATCCCATATAAGCCCTAGATCAGCAGAGATCAGGGCCTGACATTTTGAGGGACAATAGATTCCTAGTCAGTGCCTGTCTGATGTTAAATAATGTGCCTCCAAATCCTGGGTCTTGGTTCAGTATTTCTGTTTGCCATTGCAATATGTGAAGCCATAGACATTATGGAGCAACGATAGGACATCTTCATCACGCTCGACTAAGTTGCTAACCCACAGAACTGTTAGAAATAATAGGGAAATAGCTCTTTTTTAAGTTGTTGAGCTTTGGAGTACTTTGATATGCAGCAATAATAAGCAGAACACAATTTGGATCTGCCATTGGCTGTGGGACTCAGTGGTGTACAGAGCACAGAGAACTTCAAGGAACATGTTAACGGAAGCTGGAAAGATCTTGAGGAAATGGTGAGGTCTTGAAGGAAAGTAAGGAGAACGGTATTGGATATTGATATAAAAGAGATCTTTATTATGCAGTGGCAGAAAGTTTGCCAATATTGCTGTTGACAGTAATGTGGGAAATAAAAAGGGAACCTAATAAACTTGGAAATGTGGCAGGGGAAATTTTCAGGCAAAGTGTAAAAAGTGACAACTGGCTCCTTTTTTTTGTAGTTGTGATAAAATATAGGAAGAAATGACATACCAAGAAGAAACCACTAAGTTTTTAAAATCAGAATTTTGAGAATTTATATGAGCCAGAGAGAAATGAAATCCAAAGTGTGCTGTGAGGTCATTAGTTAAAAACTTCAGAGGGATAAAAATTGGTGTCTCCAGACACTTTTAGTTAGACAAAAGCTGTCTAAAGAATTTAAAAGCATTAATGGTAGAATTTTTTGTTAAAACAATAGAAATCCTAAGAATACTAAGAGTTGTAGAACCCAGTAATTTTATGGGGCAGGGGAAAACTTTGATGGCATTTCGCAAAAACGCTTTATAAATTCTTCTTTTGTTCTGTGGAGTGGATTATAATTTGATACACCAAGATTTTAAGGGAATTACAACAGCTTGAACTGAAAAAAGTAGGGAAAGTCCAGAAGGAAAAGAGGTTTTTAGACTCCTACTGAAAGTGCAGACTAAGGAGATTTTTTGTGGGTAGGAAGATTTGTTTCTTCTTTATTCATACCACTAGTATTAGAATAGGGCGATAACTGAAAACAGTGTCACTGAGTGAATTTAAAAATTAGGAGGATGTTGACATAAAATATCTAAATATCTATCAAAACATTTTAGTTTTGAAATGATTTTTAGCTTTGCAATGACTCAAAGAAATACTGCATTTAGAATTTTAAAGAAAATAAAGCAGAGCAATAAACAAGATTACATTGAGAATGACAAAGATTGAAATATTAGAAACCCAGTAGAATAAGATCCAGCATGTAAAATCCTCAGTTATGGAAACTCAAACTTTTAAAAATAACCATTTCCTCCATCTTACTTGCAACAATCAATAAAATTTAGGATTAGTACTGTTAAAAAGGACACCTTTTCAGCAAAACATCTCTATTCACGTCTTCTTTCTTCCAATTTCTAGGGTTTGACTTAGGGCAATTTTAGTAACCTTTTTATACCTGCATACTTTTACCTATAAAAATAGGAATAATCACAGTTCATATACTATTACGTTGTTGTGACTCTTAAATGGAATAACATATGTGAATAATTTAACATAGAACAGGAAAATGGTGAGTATATAATATAATAACTATGATCATTACTTGCAATGTAATTGCCTTGGCAGTTAATTCTTCATCATTATAATCTTAATTATCAACACTGATCATTGTACATCAGGACTAAAGTGAACATTAGATATATAATTGTGGCCAAGATACACACTGTCAGCACTTAAGAGTCTAGAATAGACGGCAAACAAGCAAGTAACTGCAGTTATGACTTTAAATTGTCCCGATAGAGAGATAAAAGTTGCTATGTGAATATTCTTAATGCTTAATACAGGGTACAACATATTTTAGAGCACCGATAAAGCCTTGGAGAAGCGAATGACGTTTAAATTAAGATCTGAATGTTGATTAACCATTTATAAAGGTCCTAATTCAATCCATGTGAGTTTCATCTTCAACATGATCTAATCATTGCCTCACCTCTTAATAATCTCACATTGGCAAATAAATTTTAACATATAAATTTTGGGGAATACATTAAGATTATTGCACCATCTAAATATACTCAAATTAATTCTATTAAATAGTAAATCTCTAGATTTTTAAAATCTTTTTGTACCAGGGATCAAACTAATGACCTTGTGCTTACCAAAGGTAGGCGCTTACACCACTGAGCTAAATCCCCAGCCCCTAAATCTCCAGATTTAAATATGAAAATAAAAATATTCAGGACACTGAAGCAATACTGGGCATTCAAATTAAGTATCTAAATATGTCATTGACACTGACACTTTTTTTTCTGGCAGAAAAGTGTTTATATTTCTATATTTCTGTATTGACAATATTTTCTTTGGGAAATTTGGCCATATTAATCCATATTAGATTTTTTATATTATTTTTCATTTATGTACCCCAAATTGCTTGATAGTGTGTGCTGTTTCATAGTCCAATTAAAGAAAAAAGAATAGAGAAACGTATTTACGCGATCTGGTTAAAGGAGAAATATTTTAAGCACGTGCCTTGGTCTTGTTTCTCTTTAAAACTGCTGCTTTGCCCTGGTGTTATTTTCACTTTCCTGTATTTCATTTGAAACTTGCATAAAGTAGCTTTTCAGAAACCTGCTTTTGCACCTGTGTTGATGTCTTTCTAAATATTCAAACTAAACTTGGTGTGCTTTGACCTGATTTATTCTTATTGCAAGTTTCTTTCGGATTCCTCATTTCTTGAGCTCTCGCTTTTATCCTGTGAGGAAACCAACTTGATTATCCCCCAAATTTTTCATAACAATATTTATGATTCATGGCTTCTATTTTCCTCTTTTTGTAGAGAACAAATGCAAACAGTTCTTTTAAAAAAAAATTCACTTTACTTGCTTATTTTGATTACTGCTTTTGTCATATGCTGTTTACTAAACAGAAGGAGACCAAATTCAGAGTTATTTTGATAGAGGGTTTCCAAATCACTAAACAATTAGGAAGCATCAAATTTAGCATTTATTTTTAGGGCTGGGGATATAGCTCAACAGCACAAGTGCCTGTGTAGCAAGTGCAAGGTCCTGACTGAGTTCAATTCCTGGTACCAACATAATTTTTTTAGTGTTTATTTTTTATCGTATAAGATATCTTCTAATTCCTATTAAATTTGTGGTTCTATAATATGCAAATAATTGTTTTATCATTTATTGTCTGGCCAGCACACAGATCTTTGAATAAACACCTATAGTCTTGAATACTATGCATTATTTATTTGCTTTTGTCTTATGTATTTTCTTGGGCAAGTTATTTTTCAGTATCAGCCCTATAAACAGCCAAATGTTTGTAAAAATGATTGAGGCTGAGGATTAAATGAGTTATGCATAAAGCTTTTGACATTTTATTTTCTACTTAAGTACTAGACAAGCTTGATTTCTACAATTACTAATAATATTTTCTCCCTCATTACTCTTAACAATCATTTATCAAACAAGAAAAAGAATTGACTATTTGAAAAGTTATTTGGTTTCAATAGCAATGACTATTTCAGTATTTCTGTAATGGATAGTATAACTACGTATGCATGTATGCATACACACACACACACACACACACACGATATATAAAGGGTCTGGGAATGTAGGTTTTCTGGAAGCCCTTGGGTCAATTTCCGGTACTACAAAAATAAAAATAAAAATTTTAGTTGTTAGTTCTTTTCCTATCCCAGTTCTCCCTGTGTTATGGTTGATACATTGTGTCAACTTGAGAAGTTTAGAAATTTAACTAAGAGACTCAGCAGGGAGCCAGGATCCTTACTGTGTAAATATCCTCAGCTTTGGAAGAGGAAAGCACAGAGGTGGTGTGAGTGCTACACCGGCCCTGAGGGTTGGGGTGTGGGAGTGACCTGTTTACAATATAAGGGAGGAGGAAAAGATGCTTGTTCTCCCCACTTTTGCTCTGGCTGCTGTCTTCTGCTGCCTTGAAGTGGTACCCCTGTGCAGGGCCATCTGCCTTGGAGCCAGCGGATTATGGACTGAACCTCCACAGTGAACTAAATAAACCTCTCCTTCATTCACTTTGGGTATCAGGTATTTTGTCCCATCAATGAGAGAAAAGTAACTAAGGCACCCTAATATACTGCATATGAAATGTTCACCTGAATGTCTTCTCATATTTTTAAAATATCTTTTGAGTTAAATTTTTAATGTTTATTAAAGTACATTTTCTTCCTGATATGATTCTGATTTTTTATTTTTTTATTAGTATATATTTGCAGTATATAATGCTTACATTCTTTCTGTGGAGACGGTACAACATATTTATAAAAATTTCTTTTAATCTAATCTTATAGACAATAAAATGTAGGATGCTTTTTACAAACACAAATTTTATACAAAGCCAACTGCATCAGAATCTTTGTGTATTTTAAAAAGCTTCACATGGTAGAATGCTGGACTTTGAAGTATAAATCTCTCCTATGGTTGGAATATTACGATGAAAACGTAGAGAGGGGACCTATAGGAATGTATAATGAGGCAGAATAAGTCATATGTGCATGACATAATAGGGAAAGGTAGCAAATTACTAAGAATACGTGTTAAAGTTTTTTGGTCAAGTGTCTTATCTAGCATTCATGACTTGTTTAGGAACAAGAACAATAAGAAAGTAGATTATTAAAATAGATTTATTTCCTGGTGGGGCCACTCCTTAAATATTACTGAATATTGCCCTCTTTGAAGTTATCAAGACATTCTGTGTTGTAAATAATGGTTTCTCAATCTAAAGTCTATCTATCTATCTATTTATCTATCATCAATCTATCTTCTATCTAAACGAAAGGCTGATGCAGAACACTATGGTTCAGGATTTTTTTTGGCAAAATAAAGCTGTTTTCAACTCCTATTTTTAAAAATGCTTATCACTCAACATCATCATGGAAAATATTTTCTTTGAAGCTAAAATGCCTTTTTTTCAGCACACATGCACATTAATTTTCCACATGTAAAGTAAACTCAAATTGGCTACATATCTACATTAGGCCATAATTTTATGAAGACACTCTAGACCTTGACAAATAATGCAACATACATTCCTTACAAACCAAATTATTAAGAGTTAAAATTAGTAGTCCATAAATTCATCGTATTTAAGTCCATCTTGCCAAAATCATCACAAGTAATTAATTTGGATAGGAAGACTTGCATTGCATAAATGTTATGGCTCGAATGTGTCCTCCTGACTGAAAAGGTTGAAATGTTGATCCTTAGTATGGCAGTGCTGGGAGATGAGCCCTTTCATGAGGTGTCCAACCTCCAGAACTGTGAGAGAATCAATTACTATACTTTGTAAATCACCCAGTCTCAGATATTCTGGCAAGGCAGCAGCAAATGGATTAAAACAAGAAAGTTGGTTATTTAAAAAATGGCTAAAATTTACATTTTTGAGCGAGAATAATTTCTTTTTGGTTTTTGCTTTTGTTTCTTTTTTCTTTAAAATAAGATCTCGCTGTAGTTCAGGCTGACCTTGAACTCTTTGTAGCTCAGGCTGACCCACAATTCCTGGCAATCAACCTGCCTCATCTCCCTCAGTGCTGAGATTACAGCTGCATGCTACTGTGGTTGGCAAGTGAGAATAATTTCAAACAATGCAGCTTTATTATAAGGAGTCTACTGTAAGAATTCACTGTACATTTCAGTGTCCTTATGCTTGTGGAATTTTGACTACTTGAGCTAGTTCTGAGTTTTGCACAAGGGGCTGATCCATAGGGTAGAAAACTGTGATCATTCACTGGGAGGAATTTTTATGAATATAAAAATTATTTTTATGAATCTAAACTTATTAATTCCTTCATAGGATGAATAATTTTAAAACAATTCCCATAACAGATTTTAAGTGAGTTAATTTGTTCAAATTTTATTTTACAAGTATGCATTCTGAATCACAGTGCACCTCTGTGAGATTAATCCACATTTTAGATGCTGGTGTAGTCCTCAGTGCCCACAGTTGCCTGTAACGCTGAATCCAGAATAGAAAAGAATTAACATGTTAGCTGTTCCTCTGCAAGAAGTCTTGTCCATACAGTCTTTTAAATCTTTGCTGGACACAGCCCACAAAGCAAACCACAACTGCTTTTTCCTCTCGTTTTCCATCACCATCTTTCAAAGCTTTTATCTGAATTTAACAGTAGGATAAGTGGTGTTAGGTGGCTGGAGGGGTTTTCTCTTCTCTCTTGTCTTGTATAATGAAGTTTGGATATTTGTCTTAGAATTTTCCCCACCTATATTGACCAGAAAAATAAAGAGGCCATATTTCATCCACTGCTTTGTGTCAATTAGTCCTTGACATGAGCATTTCATCCTTTTATCACCTCACTTTCTTATTTTCAAACTTGTTCGATGTTTTCTCTAATTTCACATCTGATCCTTTACAAATCACAAGTCTGGGTTCTAAAGCATGATCCTCCCATCAATGTGATTATTTCTAGGTAGCTTATATAACATTAGACCCAAATTGATTCATTAGGCCTTTGGGTTTCACTTCTCTTGCTCTGTATAATTTGCATTATTTTCTCCCTTCTTTTTGGTTCCTCTATAGATCTCATATTATAAAATTTACTATTAGAAAAGGAAAGGCTCAGTGATCTCTGTCATCTGTATGAGTTGTCTTTCTACAGTCTTGTAAGTTAATGTGAATATATCCTCCTTTTAAATTGAAAAGGGAATTTATGGAAACTACTTTGCATATAGCATGATCTTGGTATACGTTATCTGTTAGTATAAATGCTTCCATTCCTGCTATCACTACTAGTTTATTTTCAAAGAAACCCTATGTCTTGTTTGTCCCTACTGAATTTACAGCATTAAAGAATGTAAGAAACTATCTCAACAACAGGCAAATACTATCAGAATTTGGATATACTATTTGTTTGCAATTTTTCTAGCAACTGAAATTTGCTATCACTGATATATTTAGAAATCCCCCAGTGATTGAAAATTGAGCCAAATTGAGACAAATTCTTTCAGCATTCAAGCCTTATGCTTTCCTGTGTGCGTTAACAGCTCAAATACTGGTGTCATATTTATATCCACATTCTTATTTACCCTATCATTATTGTCATAAAATATAAGTAATTTTCTTGTTTTTTTTCAGTACTGGGGACTGAATCTAAGGCCTTTGCACTGAGCTACTCTCCAACTATTTATATATTTTTTAAAATTTTTGAGATGCAGTATTGCTAAATCACTAACTTGTTCAGGTTGGGTTTCATCTTGTGATTTGCCCTGCCTTAGCCTCTCAGAGTGCTGAGATGATAGGTGTGGCCTAATGATTTTATTATAACTGTATGTACATAACCAGACCTTCTCACATTTTTGCCCAAGCATTAATAACCTTCCACAGACATTTTAATTTGTCATTTGTTTACTTAACACATTACTGCAAATATGTTTTGCATTTGGTCGGCTATTTCACTACCTACCGCACAGTCCTCTATATTATTGAAGCTCTTTTGTTAACTTGACTCATAACTTTTAATCTTTCTAAACAATTGTATTAATAGCAACACTTTTAACACACAAGACACACTTGTTAGTGGTGAAGGTTGTTTCGAGTTGTGCCTCCCCACTAATAAAGTTTGCAGTCCTCCGGTCTTAAGCTACAATACTATAGAGTGGGATCTTATTTGGAGATAGGGTCCTTATAGTGGTGATTATATTAAAATTGAGTCTGATAGGACTAATATCTTTACCAAATGAGCAAATTTGGGTACAGAGACTACATGTGCACAGAGAAAGTGGTCTGAAGAGAGAAGATGACCATCTACAATCCAGTGAAAGAAGCTCCCATCAGGTT
The DNA here is from genome assembly GCA_004027295.1 of Dolichotis patagonum. Classification (NCBI taxonomy): domain Eukaryota; kingdom Metazoa; phylum Chordata; class Mammalia; order Rodentia; family Caviidae; genus Dolichotis; species Dolichotis patagonum. The sequence goes on from PVJX010002667.1 coordinate 69,417, forward strand.
CTTCCTTCACATCCTTCAGAATGTACCGACCTTGTCCGTACCTTAAATTTGTACCTCTAGCCTGCAGAACTATGAGATAGTAATCTGCTGCTTAAGCCACCTCTTTATGTCAGCCCTAGCAAATTAAAAACCCAATGAAAAACCGACAAAGGGAGCAATTGGCTTATTTCAGAATCACTTTGCTGTTTAAGCGTCTGTGGCTCACGACTTCAGCTTCTGACAAAGAAGCCTGAAGTTTTAACTTGTTAGAACATTATTCCTGGAATAAACTTTTAAAACTTGCTTTGCCTTACACAACCCGTGATGTAGCGGCTGCAGACCTACATTTGACTGAAAAGAGCAGCCACCGCCGTAAGGCACAGGAAACATGACGGTTCAGTGTCACCTGTAAGCAGACCTCTCTCGCTTGTCAGCTGTCATTAAGAAAAAAATGCAATGGTTTTAGATTCCCTCACTTGTTGGGAGGGGTGAAGGAGGAGTGGAGCTTGGTGTGTAACTACGCGGTCAGAAGCTGGGGAGGCGAGGACACAGCTTCACGGAAGAAAAGCATAGGAACCTGGTTGGTGCAACAGAGCTGCCCAGACCCACCCACCCGCCCACCCTCTCCGGGGCCGCGCGCGCCCAGGGTGAGGCAGGAGGCTGGCGGCGAGTGGTGCTGGAGGGCAGCTCAGAGGAGCGGCTGCGTTATTCCGGGGGACTAGCAATTCTGCAGCTCCGGGTCGCAGCCGGGCGACTGCGCCTTGCGGGGGGCGAGCTCTCCTGACCTCCGGCCGCCTCGGTGCAGCCACGGCGCGCCGAGCCGTGCGTTCCCGGCGGGCTCGGGCAGCGCCGGCTGGACCCGCCCCGAGCTCCATGCTTCGCCCGGCCTTGCGCGATGGTGACTCGGGGCGCCGAGCCCGGCGACTGGCGAACCCGCAGATCGCGGAATGAAGGCGGGGAGCGCGGCCGGCGGCGGGCGGGGGCCGAGTCCCCGACCTCAGCGCCCGGGAGAGCGGCGCAGACACCTGCACCCGGAAAACGCCAACAAGTAGTTTCTCGTCGGAGGGCGGCTCCGTCCAGCTGCGCCCCCTCGGAAACCAAGGCAGAACCACTTTGCTCTCGGTCTCCTTAAGGTATCAGGGGGCGAGGCGGGGACGCGGGGGATTTCCTGGGAAGGACGAGCTGACCCTGCGGGCGCGCGAGCCCCAGGCTTTGGGCTACCGGAATGGGGAGGTGAAGCCCAGGGGAGGCGCGGCGGAGGCCGGGAGCCGGGGCTCGGCCCGGGACGCGCTCCCGGCCGGGGGGTGTGCCTGGCTTGGCCCCTCCTGGAAGGCACCCCCGCCTCCCCCTGGACCTCCGTTTTTCTTGGGGAGGGGGATGGGTGGCATGCATTGCTCACTTGTGTGCTCAAAGATGGATCCTAGTGAGTCGTTTCCTTTCCCAAGTAATAATAACACTAACAACAACAACAACAGTAATGTGAAAAGGAAATTGGATGAGGAAATTAGTCAGAGGTCTCCTCGGTAAAAGGCAAGAGCCGGGATTTTTTTTCTTGTCGCTGACTTCAGCCTTTTTGTCGGGTCAGTGAGGGAGCGGAGGGGAGAACCGAGAACAGGTCGCGCAAAGGGCACTCCCCGAGTGCCAGGAGCAGAGCGCAGTCCGGGCTTGGCCACGGGTACGCGTGCCTCCCGGGGGCTCTCCGCCGGCTCCGGGGACCCTCGCCCAGCACTGCCAAGCGGCCCTTCGGGGAGAACCCCCTGCCCGAAGCAATTGCATCCAGGCTAGGGGAGGGATCAGAAAGGGTCCAGGAAGAGCGGAGGGGAGGTGGGGAGGGTCTAGCAGGGACAGATACAGGGTTGGGGGGGAGGAGAGGACCCTGGGCTGAGAGCAGGTTACCCTTCCAGGGGACAGGAGGACCGTGAAGGGTGAAAAGATACAAGGGGAGAGGTCGAGCCAAGGAGGAAGGTGAGAGGCCAGGAGAAGGGTCCTGGGAGGTCAGGGAAGACTCGAGCTGGGTCTGAGTTCTCCGGGAGCCTGGGCGGGTGTAAAGCCAGAGGCGCGGGCAGGGCGGACGCTGATTTATGGCAGGGTCCTCGGCCCCTGCGGGTCTCGGGACTCGGGGGTGGGGTGGGGGCGGGGGTCACGACGGCCGAGATCTTTAACTTGGCGCTGTTCGCCTTCCCCTTAGTCATGTCTGAGCCACAGAGATGGGCAAGATCGAGAGCAACGAGAGGGTGATCCTCAATGTCGGGGGCACCCGGCACGAGACCTACCGCAGCACCCTCAGGACCCTGCCCGGAACGCGCCTGGCCCTGCTCGCCGCCTCGGAGCCCCAGGGCGACGGCCTGACCGCGGCGGGGGACAAGCTGCAGCCCGCGCCCCCGCCGCGGTCGCCCCCGCCGCGGCCGCCCCCGCCGCCCCCCGGCCCCGGAGGCCGCCTGGAGGGCGGCGCGGGGAACTGCGGCTCCCACCCCGGGGGCGGCCGCGAGTTCTTCTTCGACCGGCACCCGGGCGTCTTCGCCTATGTGCTCAACTACTACCGCACCGGCAAGCTGCACTGCCCCGCCGACGTGTGCGGGCCGCTCTTCGAGGAGGAGCTGGCCTTCTGGGGCATCGACGAGACCGACGTGGAGCCCTGCTGCTGGATGACCTACCGGCAGCACCGCGACGCCGAGGAGGCGCTGGACATCTTCGAGGCCCCCGACCTCATCGCGGGCGGCGACCCCGGGGACGACGAGGAGCTGGCGGCCAAGCGGCTGGGCATCGAGGATGCGGCGGGGCTGGGGGGCCCCGACGGCAAGTCCGGCCGCTGGAGGAGGCTGCAGCCCCGCATGTGGGCCCTCTTCGAGGACCCCTACTCTTCCAGAGCCGCCAGGGTAAGGCCAGAGCCCGCCCTTCCCTGCCACCCCGCTGCTCCCAGTTCCCTTTCCAACTCCGGACCTTTCCCACCCGGGGCCCCTGGTATGAAGGGCAAGGGAGAAGACAGCACTTGTTCCCTACGGATGAGTTTCCAGGTTCATCGGGGGCAGGGTCGACCCGGGTTCGGGCCCTCATACTCCCACCTTCCCATTACCCTGCTGCTGACCTTCCCTCTCAAACCGAGTCACTTCGGCAGGTGGGACCTAAAGAGCGAAGGACCACTTCTCTGTGGCAGTGTGGGACCTTGTCCTGAGACCGGTGTCATCTTCATTTTCATCTTCTTTCCTTACTTGTTTTGTTCCAACTTTTTCCTTTAGTTTGGATGCCTCTTGGGACCTCTTGGTCATCCCGATGTGACATTTGCATTGAGACCTGGGACTCTTTTTCACTTCGGGCTCACCCAGGCTGAGGCTCCCATTAGGGTTCTAATCAGAGGACACAAGAAGGGGAAATGGAGCACGTGTGGGCAGGGGCTGGTCAGGAGGGTGCCTTTGTGAACAGAATGCGGTGTGGCCTGTCTCTTGCTGAGGGAGAAGAGTCTGTACTGGGGTTGCTTGCCTCGGGGAGCTGACCTCTGAGAGCCCACCTGACCCTGAAGTTTGCAGCGTTCTGCCTTTCTTCTAGGGCCCAGCCTATGCTCCTTACAAATTGAGCTTTAATTAGTCACTTTGCTGATCTTGGTTCTGCAACTCTGAGTAATTTAGTTGATAGCAAACTTTTTAATTTTACTTTTTGTACTGTGAACCCAGCCTCAGTTTTTCATTTTGGTTCCTACCCTGTCTGACAGCTTAAATTGAGGCCTTGACACTTCCTGTTAATTCTTCAGGATTCCATGAAGGCACTGTGAAAGTAACCAATAATGCTTTATTCAGTCTACAAGAAATACAAATAACAAAAAATTATACAGTATGAGAATGGTTTTTAATTATGTATGAGAATGTAAATTCTTTCAGCTTTACTTTGGAGCTGTCCTTATTACTGTCTTCTTTGTGAGGGTCAGAAATCCTTACCTCTTAGGTATTATGCACTTGGCTGTCTACTAACTGCTCAGAAGATGTGCTGCTCCTGATTCCACTTTGGAGGCTGGAAATATGTTTTATTTCCAGTGAGAATCAGACGAGGCAACATTGCTACTTTCTTCGATCTGGCATTTTTGAATGTGTGCAAATTCTAGCATGTCCACATTTATATATTTAAACATAGAATGAATAACTTTAAGTTTGGACTGTTTCTTTTAAAATCACCCTATAAGTCCAACAAGAGTTTGCATTCAGAAAAAAAAGTGCATTTATTGAAGTTAAGTCATAGTCTCATGATCATTACATCTGCGTTTCTTGGTTTCCGGCTGAGGGCCATGGTGCTTTTTTTACTTGACACTTAAAAAGATTATCTAGGTCTATTTTCAAGTTTGTTATATGATTATTTTCTTCAGATTGTTTGCTACAAAAAGACAAACTGGGTGTTATGTTTGCTCATGATAACATTCCATGATATCTTCATGTTTTACATTAAATTTTATTGTGATCTAGGTTATACAGCAAAATATTTAAGACAGTTTAACTTCTATCATTGTTATGGAATTTGATTCCACTGATTATTGACCCAAAGAGAAGATCATTGGCTTCAAAGTTGTTTTTGCTTTAAATCTTACCTAGATTTAATTGTCATTATATTCAGGATTTGGCATGCATTTATTTTAGGTGAGAGAAGAACATAGATTGGAGATTAAGACAAGGTCAAAGAACAAGTAGAAGCATAAACAGGAATAATGGTCCATAAAAACCTGGTCAAGACCTTGTATTTCATAAATGAACAAAATGAACACTCAGATGATAAGTGATGGCCAAGGGCAGACATAAAGTTAAGAGTAGAGCCAAAATTATTCCAGAGGTCTCGTGATACTCTTTTCCAGTCCTTTCCACCAAAACCACTGATTACAATTGATTGGATTGTGAAATCTCTGAAGAGCATATTGCTTTTGAGATTTAATGCCTAATTAAGACATTTGCTAGAGTTCTAATTTCGAAAAGTCATTTATGACTTTTTAAAATATACGTATTTTAGGATTTTGGCTGGTAGAATTTTTACACTTTGCAGTAGAATAAAAACTGTAAGGTTTGATTTCTTAAAATGACTCCTGTTTAAGCTTCCATTTTTGTTGACCAGTCAGAATTTAATAATTTGCTTTCTTTTGTGGGCTTTCTTTAGGGAAATCACTTTGCAAATTACTATGGGTTGTCTAAATCAGAAGACATGGTTCTATTTAAAAGTGAATTGATACTTTTGTATAAAACTTTTAGTTCAGATAATTGGCTGACTTAATATTACTTGATTACTTCAATAAACAGAATTCCACGGGGAGGTCACAGGATGAAACTATGTTTTGTATGACTATAAGGAACAGAAATCAGCTCCCAAGTGGTTTGATTCAGCTGTGTTCTTAGTGCTACAAGTCTCATTCTTAGTTGAAGTTATACTTTTATAAACTCTTCCTTTTTAATATTAGCTTATATTTTAATGAAGTACTTGAATGCATTCTTTTAACTGTCTGAATTTCTTTTTAGATTTGTTATTTGTGCTTCTTCATTTTCTTTACCCTTCCCCAATACTGAGATTGGCATAATAATTAAATGCAAGTATATTATTTCTAACTTTAAAACCTAAAGCATTAGTGATAAGAGCTCCTTATTTGAGTCTTATAACACTGTATTTTTATCTTTTGTTGGTTGGTATGCCCCCTGATCTGCACTTTTTAATTTTATTAAGTAAGTACATATTTGAGGAATCTAAATTGTTCAAGTTAATTTCTTAAAGAAGTTTATATTTTATACTTATGAATTGTTAACCTTAAGACTAGTACTCAAATACAGAAATTTATAAAAATTCAAATGTATGTTGTCATGGAAACCTGTTGGGGAGAAAATGGTATCAGAAAAGAAAAGAGAGGTTATTATGTTGATGCCAGCAGGTGATATTTACAAACAATAAAAAGAGGGATGCATGTATCTGTGCAAATGCTGTGCATTATATATTTTCATTGAAATAGCATTTAAGTTTTAGAAGAAGATGAATTTTGTACATGCTTTCTTCTGGAAACTTAGTATCATATGGATCAACATATTCTTGATAGAACTTCCAGAGTTTTTAGAAGTTAACAATAGTATAAGATACTAGAATCAGGAAATATTTCTGTACATTTATTTCTAATGTTGAAGAGATGGAAACATTTATAAGTTTCTAGTGCTTCTTTTCTTTTTTATTTTTTTGGTGGAGACAGGAGGTGACTGAATCTAGTTTTGTTTTAGAGAAGTCTCTTTTTCTGGTAATATATACATATCTATGATTGGCAGACTGACCTTTCACGTTTTATTGTCAGAGTATTTGAAAAAGAAATGAAAAAACAACAAAAGAACAACATCTATGTATTTACACTTACAACTTTGACTCTTTGGTGTGGGTCTAGATGTTTCACATATGTTTTACTAAATTTTATCTATTATATCATTATTGTGCATCGTACAGTCGTCCCGGATCATAGATGAACTGCAATAGTAACTCATACCATTTTAAATCTTGAAATATTCATATTTATTATCATTTTTGATTGTTTCATTTCCAGAGCATTACTGAAATATACACCCTAATGGCAACTAAATTTAAAATTCAGTACCTCAAATTGAATTCAAAGTTTGAAATGTTTAACTTACTTGTTATGGCCCAGTTTGTATCTCTTGCCCAAACTGCAAACAAACCTGGAAAGAAGTTACATTAATACTTAGTTGTTAGCATTAAACATAACATGTAATTGTAAAAAATTCAAATAATTAGGACAATTTGAGTTATGTAAGTTAAAGAATAAAAATGTATTTATTTTTAGCTTGTAAATATTATGCCAAATAATGTTAATTAATAGCCAAATATAGATTATCCATAAAATATTATTGCCAATTAATAACATTTTTAGATGGTTTATTAAAAGAATATTAGTTAGGAGGTCACTTTAGACCAGAAACTATTCAAAGTGATGGGAATACATGAAGAATATACACTAGCTCTTTCCCTCATTAAGTTCACTACTTAATTTATAGTAAAACATTCCCTAATGATAATACTACAGAAATTTTAAAACACAAGGTAACAGCCAACAAAATTCTAAAGATATTAAAGATACATTTCCTCAGAAAAACCTCACTTAGGAGTATTGCCTGAGAACTGCAGTAACATTATCGTGTTAAAAATAATAGTGTTAACCGTGCAGAGTGGGGCACACCTACAGTCTCGGCACTGAGAGGCTGGGGCAGGAGAATGGAGAATTCAAGGCCAGCCTAACTACACAGTGTTACCCTAGCTCATTTGGTCTTAAAACATTCCTAGTCTTTATTTTATTAAAAATGTGTTAGGCTTTTTAAATTTCTTTCTCCTCTTTCTTTTACTTGGTTCGTAGCCCTCTGACGTACCTTACCATCTGACATTCACCTCTCTGCTGGGTTCGTACTTACTTCACTTTCATTGATTTTCATTTAGTTTCATTCCCTTCCTTTATGAAATACATTGATGCTTCCTTAGGTTTTACCCATGATTCCTTTGTTTCTCATTCTAAAGTGTACATTCTCCAGCCAAATTAATGTACCATGGTTTTCACTACCAGCAACATTTCAGTTGCTCCTAATTCTATTCTATCTCATGTTTTCCTTTCAGCTTTTTATGAAAAACAGAGCAGTATAAAATCGAAGTTGTTAACCAGCGTAGTATCTTGGTGCACTGAACGACTATGCATCTAGGTAACTAAAGCAGGAAATGAGGCATTAACTCATCCTTCTTTTCTTTCACTTTTCCTAATTATGAGATTGCAAAAACTGTGCCCTATGTCTTCTTACTATATTGTCAGATATTCACCCAAGTGTGTCCTCTTGAGTTTAGAGACCCATGCACTATCATTCCAATTACTGATAATAGCCTATACCTTCAGGTTTTATTGTGTTTACGTGTCTTCAACATACGAATTCATCTTCTATCCACTGTTTCCAGAACACTTTCCCTTAGTTAAAAGCTCGAATTTATGCCATAAATTTCCAAATAAAATTCAAACCTTAAGTATGGCAAGTAAGACCTTTTTTCCCCAGGTATCTGCCTTGTCAAGGTTCAGCATCTTTCTGATCTCTTCATTTTAAAATAAGTAATTAATTAAATAAAATGTCAATTGATTACCAGTAGGCAAGTTTATTATCTCAATAAGTACAGCCTTGAACTTTCAATGAGAGCTTCTTTAATCCTGATCTTTCTATTTTCTAAGTATTATAGGCTCTCATTTTTGCAATATGATGAATGTAGTACTTACACCAAATAGTTTGAGGTGTGACTAAGTTTTTTTCATTCTTTTTGTATTAATTACAGTCATGGTTGACAATATGATAATGAGACTCCAAACACCTTGACGAGTCTGCTACAATAATCTGGTGCATTTATATTTGCCATACAAGTATTTAAGTGTCTTTTGACCTTTAACTTGCCACTAACTGCACACCTCACAAACAAATTTAATGTAACTAAGTTAAAATATCTTAAGTATTGGATAGGAACAGAGAATACCTGATTCAATGAATCACAAATAAAAACAAGGTAGCTTCAGTAATCAATTGTATTTTCACTAGCATATCTGATCTCACACAAGTTGTTCTGGCTTATTGTTGACATTAAGCATGCCAAAGTGAATGTAGTTGGGCAGGTTAGGTATGACTTTTTCTATAATGTTAAGAACTTACTTACAGACTTGAATTGATAAAATTAAATGAAAGTGAAGGAAATTATTTGTCCTTGTCAAGAAATTCATTTTCAAAGCAAATGAAAACAAGGAAAACTGTGAAAAAATATATTTATCAGCCTTTCCCATTTGAAGATGTATACTACTATCATTAATTTTTACTGTTACAAATAAATTAAATGGAATATTCAAGTCTCACTTTTTGGACTTCTGAGCCACATATTCTTTTTGTTATGAAATATACCTAAAATATGCCTAAATGAAATAGTAAAGGCTACTAAAGATAAACACAAATCTCCAGAAGGAAATATATAGTGGCAAAACAATCTAAACCATAAGTATCAATATGTTACCTAAGTTTAATTAAATTCTATTTGAAGTATGAAGGAGTTTTATTTTCTTTTTAGTTTTAAATTTTTAAAATTTTTTTTTGTCTTTTTGAGACCGTCTCACTATGCGGTTCAGGCTGGCTTTGAACTCATTTGTAGCCCAGGCTGGTCTAGAATTCACAGCAATCCATTTGCCTGAGCCTTCTGAGTTGAAGGGCTTTTCTTTTGACAGAAAAATCTAGATATTTTTGTATGACAGATTAGCATTGCTACGCGCTTTTTTTTCCAGGTTGAAGGATGGTATTTAATTTTAATGTCGTATAGTCAATATTTTTACCAAAAGTGAATAGAAGCGTAGGCACTGAGAGGAGAAGAAAACAATAGTAGAAACGCTGAAGGATAGAGACTGTGAGAAATTTCAGTAGCTCTGATTTTAATGCTAGCGAAGACCTGGGAGAAGTTGCTTTGTCATTTACAGTTTGAGTTCTTTGTCTTATTCTGAAAAATTTTTTTAAAAAGTGAATAACGCATTGAACTTCAAGTATACAAACTTCTATCCACCTCTAAACTTTTGATAGGTTTATAGGAGAATTATTACTAAAGATTTTGGGTGGTAATCAGAAAGGAACAAAATGTCTGTACCCATTTTGATAGCACTCTGAGGACCATCACACTAATAAAGTAAACCAGAATTGATTTTTTTGGGGTAACTTTCTGCCCTTTTTTCTCTACAGCTGTTGGGTAACTGCCGCTCTGGTTACCATAGAAACAGGCTAGCTCCCAGCTCCCTGTTTCCATTGAAAACAGCTTTCTGTTAACCACATATTGATCTCAGGAAATCATTTTGCTGTGACTTTGTCATTGAAACCCATAAAGATGACTGGCTCTGTCATTCCTAGGTCCAAGATTCAGTGCAGGTGTGTAGCCATGCACCTACAAGGGTAACTGATTAGATAACCTCAGTTTTATTCTCATTTGGAAAGTGCCTTTCAAAAACACTATCCTTTTCTCCTTCCCACACTGTATGAAGAAGGGAAAGTCTTATTCACTCGAGGATTTACAGATATGCCTAACACATTTAAGTGTTTACAAAATAGTGTCAAATAATTCAGTTTTAATCTATTTTATAATCCAGTCTATTAGAATAGTCATAGAGAATAGTATTCTGACTAGCGTGCTTCATAAGTGTGTTTATTGTGCTTATGTATGAAGACTATTTCAAAATGAATAGGTTTGCATAATATGTATACTTCACATTTCTCTTTTTAAAAGTCTGTTTTAGCATATATGTATGTGCCTAACAAAAAGATATATTCATTGTCATAACATAGATACATGCTCAAAGAATGGGTTTATAGAATTTGTATATGGATAGAAATGAAAGGAATGTGACTTAGAGTTTTGATTGAGGCCATTAGTATGCATATGTTCTTGTATTATATGTGTCCAAAATATAAGTTCTTTCAGTGATTTAGTGACAGGGAAATAATAAGACTTCTAGTATTCATGAGTGCTATGCTAGGAAGGAAGTATTCTGGCACAATGGTTTCAAAGAGAAAGCAACTAACAAGTTCTGGCCACCACCAGTTAGTGACAATGGTAAGTGTAGAATTTGTATTTTCTTCCGTCTATTTCAGTGTTTTTCTGTATGCATTCTTAGTTGTTCAGTCTGGACTGTGTGTAATGACAAATGCACATGATGTAGCTGTTAGGAAGCAGTGTGAATAGTTAGGGTAGTTTCCACCCTTCTCCATGTTTTATGGTGAACAGTATCACGAACCTTGTTACTTTAGGTAATTGCTTTATTTCTCCTCCTCCGGATCCACCTCCAGAGGCAGTCTTCCAGGGATGCCTTCTTCCCACTTCTATTTCTTATTGTCTCACTACTTTTAATGCTACAAGATTAACCTAAGCACTTCCTTTTTTTCCCTTGGGTTTCTCGAAAACCTCTCTAAAAGGATTTTTAAAGGCTTCTCAGCTCACAAGCTGAGCCCTGTGAGCTGAGCATAGCACTCATGAATACTAGAAGTCTTATTTCCCTGTCACTAAATCACTGAAACAGGTTATATTTTGGACACATATAATACAAGAACAAATGCATACTAATGGCCTCAATCAAAACTCTAAGTCACATTCCTTTCATTTCTATCCATATATGAATTCTATAAACCCATTCTTTGAGCATGTGTCTATGTTATGACAATGAATATATCTTTTTGTTAGGCACATACATATATGCTAAAACAGACTTTTTAAAAGAGAAATGCGAAGTATACATATTATGCAAACCTATTCATTTTGAAATAGTCTTCATTAATAAGCACAATAAACTCACACTTATGAAGCATGCTAGTCAGAATACTATTCTCTATGACTATTCTAATAGACTGGATTGAGAAATTTTGCCTGTCTTCCCCTTGACTCCTTTGTATGTATGCCTTTTGTAATAGTTTTTCTATTCCTGCTTGATTTATTGTTTTAGGATTTTTTGATGCAATTCTCTTTCAATATGTGGTAAAAACTGCTTACTGTGTTTCATACAACCCTGTCTTCTGAAATGTGATTAAGCAGATCATGGTAAATTTACAAACAAGTAACTGGAGAATCCTAGAAATAAATGTTGGATAGTACTGTTATGTTAGCAAATACAGTAAAGAAAAAATTTTCCCTGAATTTTAATGGTCAATTAGTTGAAGGTGGAGTAATGAGAATGCAAAGCAACCTTATAATTCTGGGCGTGTGTGACAGAATGCATTTTATAGGAATCAAAACAAAAGAACTTGAAGCAAAATATTATTGGAATATGAGAAAAAAAACATTCCAGGTTTGCTATAGTCACTTAACTAGTCTTCTCTCTTGAAAGTTGATAATGATCAGGACATTTTTGTAATCTGACTTTGCCATAGTAGTCTGTGTGCCCAAAATTGCACATGAACACCTGGTAGTGTCACCTCAGTAGTGTCTTTCTCGTTTTTTGGATGAAGCCTGTTTGGTGTGCTATTAGATTGACATCTTTCAAAATTAGAGCAAAAGCCAAGATAATCTTTTTCAACAAATTTTGTATCATTCTCAGCAGTGGAAGAATTTTTTGACCCCCCCCCCCATTGAATCTACAGAAAGAGAGGCAGAGACACTAAACTGCCAACTTTTGGTCGGTCATTGTTTTATGCCAGTATTTTGTTCAGATTTTAAAAATAATTTAGTAAGTTGCAAAAATGCAATACATCTTTTATGAAGTAAATTATTTTAAATAAGACTATTAATCTATTTAAATAATACTCATTTATTCTAATTTTAAGGAGATGTGTTAATGAGTTATACTTAAAAATAGTGATTTGGACAATATTAATTTTTTTGAACATGGTCTTGAACATGGTAGTTCAGACTGACTTTGAATTCACTGAGTAGCCCAAGCTTGTCTGGAATTCACTGCAGTCCTCCTGCTTCTGCCTTGCAAGCCTGGGGATTACAGGCCTGGGCCTCCATACCTGAATTTATAAATTATTATTTAAGGAGTTCATTGTCAGATTGAGTTTTATGAACGGGTCAGATATTTTTCAGAACTCTATGTGTGTTTGCAAATTACACAACAGAAAGTGATGAGTTGCTTCTTTTAGTCCTTTCAAATTTATTGATTTAGGTTAACATACTATTTGATAAAAGTGAATATTATATAATAATTATAACAGAAATGATGGCATCATGGGAATGAGCTTCCTTACTGATGTTGTTATATTAACTTTGGATAAAATTAGTGAAATTGGACTTAAGAAAACATATGATTATGTATCATTTATGTTGTGCTGCTTCTCTCCATTAGTTATCTTTGGTGAGCAATGATAGGGAAATTATGAAAGTTATTAAAATGTGCTTCATGTGACCTGTCTTTTGAGTATATTAAACAGGAAATGGACAGAATGCAACCTTAATTGCCAATTGTCTGTCAAAACGAAATCCAAAATAGCAGTAGCTTTTTATTTTTATTTTTAAAGCTAATACAACTTTGTTATCAGGCCTGAGTGAACCCAATGCAGTCACATAATACGATGTGATGAATCAAAGTTGAAAAACTATCATATTTATATCACGATGAATACATATTGGTGAGTTTATGGTTTATCTGTCTCCCCATGATGGTATTGACTGTGCTTTGATATTTATAGTACAATGCTAGAGACACAAAATGCAAACAAACTGATGAAATCGTATCTACATATTTAAAGACATTAAAAATGATCAGACGATGCAAAATCAGGATTCACTTTAATCAGTCGCTTCAATTTCTTCTGTAAGTCTGCATTTGAAGTTTTATCTTTAACATGTACATACTACGAGTATTTAGGGTTTTCTGTTTAGTGATTGTTTGCAAAACATATTTCTTTAAAACTTGTTTATCATTGACTTAAATCATCTCTACTTTGTTTATTTTTGGTGTCTTTTTTTTTTTTTTTTGGTACCGGGGATCAAACTCATGACCTCTTGCTGGCCAGGCAGGCGCTTAGGGTGCTGAGCTAAATCCCCAGGCCTTTTGGTGTCATTTGATGTCTAGAAGTGCAGTTTTTAGAATACTTGGCATTGTACTTCAATACTGAGTTTTTTTTTTTATATGGCCTTTTGTATTTTCTATACTTTGGCTTGCATTGAAAAGCTGACAAAAGAGCATATTGTTAAGCATGTGTACATTTTTTTCTTTTAACAAATTGGACAAGAACCAAGAATCAACAATTCTAATGATTTTAAATCTCTCTGATGACAATTACTGAAGTCTACTATTGTGTAAGTCTAGCTTATGTAATAGGAATGTGAAACAAAATAAGATTTAGCATTTGACTTCAGGACACTTCTTTTCTGTAGGACTACAAGAAGATCTAATAACCCATGACTACCATATGATACATTAAATGCTGTAATAGAGACAACTAGTAAAGTGGAGACACACAGAGTAGAGAGCGACAGGCTCTCCTATTAGAGCATGTGAAGTTCTAAGGAACTCTCAGGAAATACATAGGCATTTCCCAGCAGTTAAGGGACAGGTCAGCTGAGAAATGAGAAGTATGGAGGCTAGACAGGGATGCCATGGCATATAATAACAAGAAGCAGAAGGTAGATAATAGAGGATGGAGAACAGGATAGAGAAGTACAAATGGTGAGCATTGAGAAAGAAGGAATAGCTGGGCTCATTAGACTTTCTGCTGAAATATAAGCCTCTCAGAAAAGGACTAGACACTACTTTTTCAGTTTACTCAAAATTACTCATTCTCTAGCTCTACCTAGAAATAACCTAAAATGATTACCAAAATTATAGTTATGAGGGCTCAAATTACAGATCCTAGTTATGTAGGATTTGACTAGGAATCAGATCAGGTGAATATGTTTTGGCTGTAGTTGGCAGCTTTGTCATTAGTCTCAGTGTTGTGACGTGACTGCTACAGAAACAAATACAATTCAACAATGAATTAAGAAAAGAATCAGGAACAATCAGGCTTGGGCCAGTGTTTCCCCAAACAAATTTTATAGACCTGGAACGATGTAGGATGTTAACTCATGTTGTCCCTCAAAAGGGCTTCATGGGTGGACTAGTTTGGAAACAAGTTTTAAATAATGCTATAGAGTTGTTTTGTAATTGCTTATCATCTTAGGCATGATACTGAAATACTGGCTGAGCGCTTGACAGTTGGTTTTTAAGTGGAAGCAATTTGGTGTTGAGCTGAACTTGATGTGTTGAATTTGAATTCTGACTCCACAACTGGCTTGCTGTGTAACTGTAAGTTATTTGTCTAGGTCTCTCTCTTGCTCAGTGAGATCAGGGAAAAAATAATAGTATTCTGTTTAGGAGATTTCTGTAAGGATGAACTGGACATATTTATTAAGGATCCAGGCCTGCTTCTGCAAATGTTCTGTACTGCTGTTATTAGTAATCCCTTGAGGCAAGCGTTAGTCATTTTTGGAGGTAGTGTGGGGTTGTAAAGGGCCACTTTAGGGAGCCTTTCTGACGTTTTGAATGTTCATGAAGCAATGAGTTGTCTTTCCTGGAGATTTTGCATGTGGATACTTACTGATTCTGTGTCTGAAAAGTCACAGAAATGGCTGTCATTCATGCTGCATAGTACACATTTTACTGTGTATCAGGCTTTTTGTAAGTGGCAAGGTGAAATTGTATTTCTTATACCCAATATGTTTGTAGTTTCCTAGGAGAGAACAAAACAGTGATGATCGCGCTGTATCGTGATGTCTGCAGGAGATGAAAGAAGTAAGTTATGGTGTGCTGGAGGTTAACACAGCCTTGTTAGGGTTTGTAAAAAATAGTTTTCTGGAGAAAAGTATATCCCTATTGGTAACAGAGCATGCAGAGGAGATACCCAGAGTTTTCAGACAGTGAGAAGAGTGTAAACAAAGTTTCTGAAGGAAAGGAAGCAGGCAGAGCCTTTTCTAACCACTGAGAGTAATTAAATACACCCTGCAGCAGAGAGTAAAGGATGGATATGTGTAGCTGGAGAAAGAGCTGAGACTTGTTGAAAATCTTTGATGAGTTCTGTGGTGAAATCTAATCTTCCTTTGTTGGTGATGGGGTGGTTTTGAAAGAATTTCAAGCAGAGTAGGAACCTGCAGATTTGTGCCTGGGAATATCATCCTGAAGCCTGTAAAGGTAAGGAGAGGGATCGTTCTGGAGAAGATGTGTATACATTGTCAGGAGGGCTATGGCTTAGCATGTTATCGGAGTAATCCACGCATGAGTTTTGATTGATTAGATGCAGTAAGGCAGAGAGAAAGCCAAAGATGTCCTATGTTCTTTTTGTATAAGAAGACAAAAGAAGCTTTATGACTTCTTTCTAATCTAAGATTGAATGGTTCTTATTTGAAAATTTGATTTATGATCAATTTTTCATAGGATTTAACATTATAACATATATATATGACATATATTTAGGATTGTATTTTGTGATTTTTTTCTTTTATATTTTGGTATCAGTTACTCAGTTACAGAAGGCTATTTCATGGGCTTTATGGTTGTGAAATTAGACAATAAGTATGCCTGTTAAAATTTTGTTTGTTGTAATTACCACCATAACAAGTTAGTGAGGGATAATCAGTCCTCTCTCCAGGAAATGTGGGCTTTTTATTGCTACTACTTTGGTTTAAATCCCAAGAAAATAATATTAACGTTTGCACAGTTTTCATAAAAAAGAACAGACTGTTCAATGTAAGAGTCCATGTGGATTCCAAAGATAAACACTTAAATTGAACCAGGGATTTAAAAAAATGGTAATATGATACTGAGTTTCAAAGTGCTTCTTATCAACTTCTTTGAATAGGCTAGGAAGGAACAGTACTTATTGGAAAGAAAAATGAAGATGAAAGCAGGTGTCCAAGAGCCAAACTGTAAAGATGGTAACTTCAGATTCAAAAATCTTTTGTATTTTCTGGTTGCACCATTTCCATATCAGCATGTTATAACTTACCAGAATGCAACAGCTTTGTGCTTCTTTTTCAATATGATAGGCAATTTCAAAAATTCTGTTTTATTTCTTCCATTGTCTCAGCTACTGTCTCCTTGCTGGTACAAAATGCCTGACTCTCACAGGTTAACGGAAGAAAAGTTTATTTTTAGCTCACAGTTTGTAGAGATTTCAGTCCATAGTCAGCTGGCTTCAAAGGCAGGGCTGCAGGCAGAGGGGCAGGGCGGGGGAGGGCTGGCGAGAAGGCAACGGTAAGTGGCCAGCCTGAGCCTGACTTCTTTCTTTTCCCTTTTTATTCCATTCTGGCTACAAGCCTAGTGATTGGTGTTACCCACACCCAGTGTGGTATTTCTCATTACCCACACCCCAAACTATGCTAAACCAATCAGTGGGCCAATTTGGTAACCCCAAACCTGGAATTCATATTCACATGCCCGGAATTCTGTCCTCTGAAAACCCCACCTGTGAGTGTATGTATGGGCTGATCAAGATCTATGCCATAAAAGGCATTAATATTAGTCCCTTGCTATAATGTAAGTCAAAATGTCCCCTAAACGTTTCACATGTTCAGGGGTGAGACTTTCAGAAGGTGACTAGACCATTGGAAGACTACAGCTCCTAGCTGAATATGTTGTTAGAAGGTAGAGCTTGGTTGGAAGAAATGAGCCACTAAGGGTGTGACCTGAGCAGGTATGTGTTTGTGCCTGGATTTTTTTGTCTGGCTGTTTCTGGCTGTCCTGAGTTGAGAAGTTTACCACTGCCACACCTTTGTGTCATGCCATTTCTGCTTTGAAGCCAGTCAGTCAGTCATAGACTAAACCCTCTGAGATGGAACCAAATAAACCTCCCCTACTTTGATTTGTGGGTGGGATGGAAACATGAGTAATCCAGTTTCTCCATAAAAATTTTCTGTTTGTTCACTTTAGTTCTTGTATTTTATGTAATCAATTCTCGTCAAATCTCTTTTCCTCTGAAAGAGTGTGGGGGTGACTATAGAATAGGATTTGTGGATAAATATGCAGGATAATGCAGAAACATAGGATGTGCTTTCTGGTGGATGTGTCAGAGTATGTTGGCAAACTGAGTGTGCTGTGAAGGTCTAAGAAAGGAAGTTTTATTTGGCTCTAATATTTCAGACAGTGCAAGGCTTTTGTAATGGTTTCATTTTCTCTGTGAACTTTTAAGAAAATCTGAAGGTAACTTAGAGTTCACGTCACTTTTCTGTATTATACCAATATACATAGTTAACAAATAACAAATAACAATAACAAATGCCAATATACATAGTTAACAAATCATTTCTCCTTTAGAGAACTGGTTTTTTTTTAGGGGGGGCTATATGTCAGGAAACAATTCTTTAGCCAGCTAGTAAAGAAAATGGGGGACCTCCTGAGCAGTTGTTCCATAGCCAGCCCCCTCTTCCAGGGCCTGATTGCCTCTGAATTTGAGGCTTTTCTAGATTTCTTTGAGAAGAAAAGAACCAATGTCAAGAACTACCCTTTTCTGCATTGATACTGAATTCTATTAGCACACTCAACCTGCATCTCCATTTTAGTTCAATCCTATTTGCGGCACACTGAGAGTAGCTTATCCTATTTTTCATCCATTTGATATTTTTCATCATTTTAAAGGAGATTTGGGTGGAGAGATGAGATTCTTTGACTAGAATTTGGTAATAGTTATGCTTCACCTAACAAAGGTGAGTCCTGAGGAACATGTAGATGTATAGTTAGATGATTTCGCATCACAGGGCGGAGGCTTACACAAACTTAAAACTGTACAGCTAATGACATGCCTTAGATATTATACCATATATATTTATATGGAGGAATGATGAGAAGGGGAGAAGATGGTGACTTAAACAGAATTAAGATGTGTCACGTATGTGCACCAACTCCCTGCAGTGAATGCATCATTACTTACTGCACACATGGAGTAATTAAAAAATGTTCAAAAACACGTGGCATGTATACCTATATAGTTACAGTCTACTGCTTGTAGGCTACAAACCTGTATAGCATGGTGTTATATTTTAGTCAGCCGTAAACACATCACGTTAAGTATTTGTACACCTATGCATATGGAAACATAGGGAAGGTACAGTGAGCATATAGTGTAACAGATAAAACCAGCACCCATACATAGCACCTTTGAGAAGCGTGGAGCTCACAGGACTGGCAGTTGCCCTGGGTGATTCAGTGAGTGGGGTGTGGACAGGACAGCCAAGGACCTTACTGAACACTTAACCCACATCACATTTTGAAAGCATTTTTTTCTTCAGTAATAAATTAATCTTGGCTTATTATAACTCATTTTGTGTATGCTTTAATATTTTACACTTTTGACTCTGTAGTAATTCCTTTGTTTAAAACATACATACAACTCTACAGAAGCATTTTGTTTCTTTACATACTCATCTGTAAGTTGTGTTCTATTTTAAAATTTATTTTTCTTCTATATTTTAAACTTTGTTGGTATAGTCCAAGATACAAACACACACAGTAGCTTAGGCCTATACAGGGTCCAGGTCATCTATGTCTATCTTCCACCTCCGTGTTTGTTCCCAGTCAAAGTTTTTCAGAAACAACAACACCCTGCAGCTGTCATCTGCTATGATTATAATGTTTTCTTCGCGTCTCCTTTAGAATCTACCTGAGGCTACTTTACGGTTAATTTTTTTTTTTTGATCAGGAGAAAGAACTCATTCTAAAATAATGATTAGGCCAGGGGTAGAGCTTAGTGATACAGAGCCTGCCTGGCAAGCACGAGATCCTGAGTTTGATTCTGGGTACCAAAAAAAGGAAAGAAAGAAGTTGAGAAAATAAAACAATGATTAGAAATTATAGTATAGCATATACATACACCAGTGAAATAGTTGTGTATTACCCTTATCAAGTTTTACTTGTTGTACCTAATTGTATGTGTGACACTTTCATACACTTGAGCATGGTAGATTTGTTTATATTAATGTCACTAGAAACACATGAGTTATTCCATGCTTGTAGTGTCATGTTGTGAGGATGCTGATATTGCTACATGATGGGAATATTTCCTTTCCTTTGCAATCTTATAGGATCACCACTGAACGTGCTGTTCATCTTTGGCCAAAATATCATTATGTGGTGCCTGACTGTATGTCTGTGTATGGATTTATGTATGTATAGTTTTTGCTCTGTACTGATTATGAGCTATAACACTGAGTTTCTTGTCCATACACATTTTGAACTTTTGAACTTGTGAGTAGGGATATTCTTCCATTCTTTTTGTTGTTCCCCAGAGTCATGAACACTATTTGACAACTTTCTAAGTGAAAATATTTAAAAGTACCCTTTTAACACTTTCAGAATGTAAAATGGATTATTATTTGTTGTAGCCGCTATTCTGTGCAACAGATCACCAGAGCTTACTACTGTCAGTTGACTGTTAGCACTGCCTGGATAATTTCATGATTTTCCTTGCCTTCAGGTTTGTATTCTTCTATAGTCGATCTTTACAAAAGCAGTACTTCTTTGAACTCATCTACTTTCTCCATTTTTAAAAATTTTCACTGGTCCTCAAATACATAATCCAAGTGAGAAAATCTAAAGCCTGTGTATAGAATGTGAGTTTATCATTGCCATAAGAAGCTTGCTAGACTAACATTTAAAAATTCTTGAAAATTATCACATGAGCAACATGACACTGTGTCATCCACCCGCTGAGAATACACTTGTAAGAACCATGAACTTTGATCATTTAGCAGATGTTTGTGAATCTCCACAGAAACTGTGCCCTTAAGTTGGAATAATAAATGTGCTTTAATTTTTTACACAGAGACATTGCCAGTGGGAGCAAATGCCAAGGCCCCATTAGGCAGAGAAGCATCTGACTAACAATAATAGATGACACTGATTGTCCTGCTAATTACATGGACGGGAGACCTTCACTGAAGGATGCTGTATCCTAAGAAAAGATGCTGAAGAACAGATGTTGCAGGAAATTAGACAAAGAGCAGGAAAAAAAGGGATTCCTATTCATTGCCTTCTTGTTACTGTTGCATCTAATAAATTAGAGATGTTTAAAGGTGAAAGTTTTCCACCACAATCTTGACTATACTTCACCAAACTAGAACAGTAAAGAAGACCAATGTATCTAAAACCTAATTATGTCCAGATGTCCATCTGTGTTGTGGCCAATAACAGGACTGAGACAAGCATTTAAAGAAACATACACATTGTAGTGAGAGTGAATAAGAATGGTGTCCTCCCATGAAAATATTGTACAAACATTATAAACATTGTGTGTGTGTGTATATATATATATATATATATATATATATATATATATATATATATATGGATCAAGTAAAACTTGTTTCTAGGAAATACCTTTGTGAGATAATAAATAAATGAAACTTATACAATACTTAAAACAGATTATTTGAATAAATGTCTGGGTTTAAGATGAAGAGTATTTGGAGATTAATTAATTTTAAAACAAGAAATGCTCTTAAATTATAAGTAAGTTTTTGTATAATGGAACATTGAAGAAATATTGACTAGACAAGGGAACAAAATTATCCCCTATTTTTTTTTTTGCAGTGCCAAATTTGTTCTTTACTATACGCAACAAATATTTTGATTTTCTAACATGTTTCTGGTTTTGTACAGTCTGTAATTAGATTGTTTGGCTGTTTTCTCATCAATTCTTGTTTGTTTTCTATTTTTTCCCAATCTCTTCTATTTGCTTTTTTTTTTTTTTTTTTTTTTTTTTTTTTTTTTTTTTTTTTTTTTTTTTTTTTTTTTTTTTTTGAGTCAGTATCTCTTTGTGTTTCTGGAAAACTAAGGTACATCTTTTTTTTTTTTTTTGGTGGTACGGGGTATCAAACTCACGACCTCGCACTTGCCAGGCAGGCGCTTATGCCGCTGAGCTAAATCCCTGGCCCTAAAGTAGGTCATTTTAATTGTACGCCTTTGTGCTGAAACTGAAGATGCTTTGTCCCATATCTCTTGCTGCCAGCTCTCCTTCTACTCCCACCCTAATCCTTCAGTTCTCTTGATATGTTCCTTTCAGTTTCCCCACCCTACCTGTAGAGATAGACATAATGTTGGAATGTAGCAGGACTCAAAATTGTTTTGCGTTAACTCATGGTCCATTCACATTCTAGTGTAATCGTGCCTTCAGAGACAGCACGTTATGATGGCTAACAATATATGTCCTGGCATTAGACATACCCAGATTTGGATATGACCTGATGACATATTATAACCTTAGATCATTGAAGGTTTTACTTCTTATTTATAAAAGACCTTTCTTATGAGATTAAATGATGAAAATTAAATGAGATAATGTATCATGTGCATAGCAAAGTGCTTTACATAACATGAAGATTTTGTACCTGATAGCTATATTATGGTAAGCTTAAGGGTCAGCTGAAAATCAGAATCTTTAGTTTAATAATTGATTTTGTTCAAGGGCATTTTGTATAGTTAAGCCTGGAGAAAGAAGATCCTCTTTTCATTGGCTCAGTAGAAATCTGGTAGATTGTATAAGTGTTTTGAAAATTATTTGTTGTTTTTGTCAGTAGGTTATAATGCACAACTAAAGCCCTGGCTAAATGCCACTTGACTACCATTGAATTAGATGTGGACAGTGAGTGGAAAAGAAGTATGATAATATTGCTAATATTATCGCCTAATTCTCTGAATAAGAGGTAGGAAATAAGTGACCAAGAGATATAGAGGAGATGATGATACTTTTGTTCAATGAATTACTTCTTGGATTCTGGCAGGTTGTTACTTTTGTCCTTAATTTTCTGCACTAGTGCCATGTATCATCCTTGTTATATGCTTTTTATGGGTGCATTGTAGATTGCCAGATAAAATGTTACCTAGTTAACTTTCAATTTCAGTTGTGTAACAGATAAGTATTTTGCTGTAAGTATCTATACTAAATTATGGGTTATACTTGGACTAAAGATTTTTGTTGTTTATCTGAAATTTACAAAATACAGGACCCTGTATTTTGATTTGCTGAATCTAGTAACCCTACATTACACTTTAATGAGAATTCAGAAAGATCTTTATGGTGTTTATTTTGTAGACTTTCTTACTGTTTTACATTAGTCATAGACACAATTTTGTGATTGAACATATTCATACTGTATGTTTAACTAATTCTTGAAGCAGTCTCTATTCAAATAGAGACAGGTAACTCTTCTAGCTGTCCGGTGACACTGTCGCCAGAACAAAAGCAAACATGGTTGAGTCTTTGTCAGTGGTAATTCCTGTGGTTCTCTGGCCAGAAAAAGTAAAATTTAATATCATTTTCACTAAACATTGTTGGACCAAAATACATTAAATGACTCATGTCTTTTTTCTATTTTTAGTAGTGTTACACAGCTTTTAATGCTTTCATGTTGACAACGTCATTATATATATATATATATATATATATAACATTAGTGTTGCAAAAAAGAAATTTTAATTATTACTAAATTGTTATACACAAATACTGACACTGCTAGAAGAAATTTTGTAATTATGAGTTGTGTAAAACTCCATCTTTTTGTTACATTTGTGTTTTTAAATCTATGGGTGTATATATTCCTTGTTTTTGGCAATTTAGGTTTTTATAATTTTCATTTATCACCCCCAGGTTCTGGGAATTTAAGTTCTCAGAACTTTCATTTATCACCCCCAGGTTATTATATTTATGTTATTACTGTGGATAATTTCAGGCAGGCAGTAGGGGGGTGATTAAACTTAAATGAACCAGGTCTGCTCCAAGGCATAGTATGGGTAAAGTTCCTTCTTCTCACAGTCACTCCCATCGCTCATACATCTTTTGCAAATAACTGCTATGTAGCTGTACCAGACTGTTTCAGTGTGATTCAGTAAGTGAGGAACAAAGAAGTAAAGAACTCTGCCTGAGAAAATTAAGTCAAAGAAAAAAGTTGGAACAAAACAGCGTATCGTATAGCTGTCATTCAGTAAGACTGATGTTTGAATGTGTAGTAAAGTGTCTTTTGCAGTCAGTTCCATTACAGGACTTTCAAAAATGTCTTGAACAACAGCAGTGTCATACTAGGGGCATAATCTCTTGAAGCAGAAGTCCTTTGGGATGTTGCATCATAAAAAACAAATTCTGCTTGAGCAACGAGTCATACTCTGTCTCCACCTATGGGTGCACAATATGCTTTGTGCCTCAAAGCCACTTAGAAATTTCACTTAAAACAAAAGATGTGTCCTTCCAAATTCTTTTTCTTTTTCTGAAAATACTCAGTTTCATGAAATATCTTTTACAAAGTATTGTTCTTATGGCACTTTTAAAAGGACGAGACCATCTAAAAGCTTATCTGAGTGTGGATTTGTATGTATTTAAATCCATTGCTTTGAAGTCACATACTGCCGTAAATGTGTTAAGATGTCTAGTTAGAGGACAATGACACCTATGGTACACCTTTCTGAACTACATTGTTGGGATGGGGAGATACAAATTTTATAAGATAATTACTTAGCTCAACACAGAATGCTTTTGAGTTTGGTCACTGTTTAAGACAATATTTTAGAGTTTTGAATGTGTAATTGCTCCAATCTTTTAAGTCATCATGAATTAAAAAGCATAATATGAAAGTAGGATGTCTTTATGCAAATTACTAACAGTCCTTTAAATGATAGGAAAGGGTAGAATGCTGTTGGCTTTATAATTTGCAAAATTGTTTCTTAGCCTAGCAAATTCACTTTTAGGAATTAATTTAAGAAGGTGTATCAGATAGGAGAAAAACAATTTTTGGAAAAATGGCCCTTGAAAAATTGAATTATAGTGCTGAAAATCTATAATAGCCACTTTAATTTTTGAAAGGGATATATGTAAATTATGACAAATTCGTATGAAAACGTACGATCAGTCCTTCATATCATGGGATCTGTATCTGTGAATTCAACTGAGAAATAAAATATTTGGAAAAAATTACTGAACATGTACAGACTTTCCCTTGTCATTATCCCCTGTACAATGTAGTACAACAAATATTTACATAACAGTTTCAGTATATTAAATATTATAACTTATTTAGAAATGATTTAAAGATGATGCAAGAGGATATTTGTAGATCGTATTTAAATGCTATACCATTTACATATCATGGATATTGGTATTCATGAGGTCCTAGAACCAATCTACCGTGGATAATGAGTGGATGAATGGATGACTAATCTATTGTGAAAAATAATTAGAAAAAAATAGTAACATAAAAATTTTCATACTAAAATATTATTACAATAGCTTTGTGTTTTTTATTTGGGATATTATTAATAATTTAAGTAAGTATGTGGTAAAAATGCCAAGAACTTGTAAAAAGTTATAGTTTGTGTAAATGAATGAAAGAGATTTGAGGTCACTCACTGTTTGGTCTAAAATCCTATATATTTATACATTTTGCCCAGTGGTCACTTACTATCTTCATTAAAGCCAAAAATGAAACAGCTTTAAAAGGTTAAGATATAGTGGTATCACAATGCAAGTCCCTGTGCTGAAGATATAGCATGTCAGTAATTCTATGTCATTCTTCTTTGAAGGACTAGTGAAATTATAAAAATTCCCATCTGCAATGTCTAAACACACCACCGAAAGAAGTTGTCAGTAACAAAAATTAGACACTTCAAACAGTTTCATTTATTTACAGCTCAGTGATTGATAGAAAGCTATGCCCCCTACATGCTGTTGGTAGACATTACTGGTGCTGGCTCTGTGGGTCCACATGCTCTAATTGGGGATTGTATAATCCCCAGGTAAACAGATAAATACAGTTTGATAAATTTGTGTGAGAGATACTCAAAATATCTTAAAAACTCATAAAATGGATGTCTAATTTGGATCTAAAAATCAGATTACCTTGAGGAGGTGACCTGAACACAGTCCTAAAGAGTAGGTTCTGTGAAGGTGGGGGAAACACTAGGAATGCCTCAACAAGACAGTTGTTTTCTCTGGAATAGTGTGCAGTGATGTGGAATGTGTCATACTTCCTTTTCTCTCATTGTTGAGACAAAATACCTGATGCCCAATGTGAAGCAAGGGAAGGTTTATTTCTTATAGTTTTGAGAGTTTCAGTCCATATTCAGCTGGCTCCAAGGGTGGGATGGTGGGGCAACTGTTCATGGCTACGGCAAGCAGCAAGAGAAAACAGAACAAAAAAGGGAAAATATGCCTTCTTCCTGCCCTTACACTGTGTGCCAGCTTCACCTCTGGGTGGGTGCATTGCTCACACCATCAATCCCATGCTAGACAGTGAACCAATCATGAATGCTGGATTCAGCTGCATTTATGATTTCATGAGGCTTGAGGAGGCCATCAAAACACAAACCATAACATTTTACTCCTGACTCCCCAGACTCATGTACATCTTTTATACAAAAGATATTTTGTTCATCTCCAAGAGTTGCCAAAGTCCTAACAGTTTCAGCATTGTTGAAAAGTCCAAGTCCCAAGTTTCCTCTGAGATCTAAGGCCAACTTAGCTACAGACCCCTGTACAAGTGAAACAAAGTTAAACACTTCCAACATAAAATAGCACAAGATAAATATTACCATTCCAAAAGTTACAAATGGGAATACAAAGGATTGGAACCAAAGCAAGTCCAAAATCCAGCAGAGCAAATTAAGCCCTTGAGTTCGGTGCTCAGCATCTGATACAATCTGGTTGCAAGCTCCAAAAGACTTGAGTCTTTCCACCCCCAGGGCACTTCCAGGGGTTTCATCTCCCACAGCTTCTCTGTGAAGCCCGCTCTCCACAGTCCTTGCAGCTTTCCGTAGATGATCCATGTTCTTGGATTTTCCAGATTTCTGGGGTCTCCACTGCACCTTTGGCTTCACATTCACAGCTTCAAGTACTGTCCCCTCAGGAGCACACTGCTTGGTCTCCCAGGCCTTCTGAAATTGGGAAGCTGCCTTAACTTCAGAATTCATGCATTCTCCACTCACCTAAAACCAGCACCATGTGGATTCTGTTGAGATTTCCTTGCAGCTGGAGCAGTAACCAGGCTTTCCTCTGTCTTGCTTGTAGGGGTTGAGTGCCTGGATCACTGCACACTGTTAACCAGATTGTGAGGAACAGCTTTTCTGTGCTGCCGTTATTCTAGAATCTGGTGTAGCTGCCACAAATTTGGAACCTCCTGTGGCTTCTGCCACCATTCTGGAACATGGTGCTCTGCAGCTTTCTCCTCTGAGCAAAGTCTCTTACTTTTTCAGTTTTGAGGCTGCAGAAGGTGGAGACCCACTGCTTCCTGGAATGCCCCCAGGCCATCTTTTTTATATTTCTGTTCCTTCTCAGCAATCAAAGTGTCAGCTCTGTCTTTACAGTCCACTGCTTTCTGGTCAGACTCACATTTTGTATCATCCTGCTGGGATATTTGCTCTTGATTCGCAATATAAATCTGGCTAAAAGCCCCCAACAATAGCCATGCCACTGCCTTAACTTCGGACTGCCTTGAAATTTCTTTTGCCAGATTAATCAGTCCATTGCCCTTAATCTTAGTCTCCGGTAAAGTCTCTGGACAAGAGCAGAATGTCGACAAACTTTGTGCCACTCCATAACACACATTGTGTGGAGTCCAACAACCAACGCAGTCCTTCCCAGCAGAAACCTCCTGAGCCTGGTCTTTACTGGCAGACTATCTCTCAGTCATCTGGTCTCCTGAGCTCTGACCAGAATCTCCCCAAAGAACAGCCTAAACTGTTCCAGTGCCATTCTTTTAAGTGATGTCTCCAGACCTTTCCAAAAGCTTCCTACAAACCATTCACAAAGACTTTTGAACCACATGATCAGGTACAGTCATAGCGATGACCCCACTCCGCTGGTACCAAATTCTGTTTTAGTTACTTTTCTCACATTATTGAGACAAAATATCTGACACCCAACATAAAGCAAGGGAAGGTTTTGGAGGTTTCATACTCAGCTGGCTCCAAGGCAGAGTGGGGTAATGGGGCAGCCATTCATGGCTACTGTAAAAAGCAAGAGCAAACAGAACAAAAAGGGAAAACGTTCCTTTTTCCCAACCAGCATACTCTATATGCTGGCCTCACCCCTGGGTGGGTGCAGCACTCATACCTCCAATCCTAGTGCTAGACAATGAACCAATCATGAATGCTAGATTCAGCTGCATCCATGACTGCATGTGGCTCAGATACAAACCATAACAGAATGCATAATAAGGGAAAACCTAGTGCCTTTCTTCAAAAAGTGTTAGTGCAAGAAGTCCAAAAAGGGTTTTCAGAGAAACCTCAAGAGAAATTCCCAAAATGTAAGATTTGTAAACTATTTTGTATTATGTGACTCCATTGGAGGTATACTTTTATTTGGAATTATTGGTTTTGCAATGCGTTAATAACCAAATTAACACAAGAAATTATGATGGTACATTGTTTAATACTCTCAAGTTTTTATGTGCTTTAGTCTTTTTTTGTTTTGCTTTATTGCTGTGTAACAGAATACCAGTGGTGCCATAATAATAAACAAATTTATTAGCTCCTGGTTCCAAATCCAGGAAGTACAAAACTAAGGTGCTAATGTCTGCTGAAGGTGTTCTTGCATTAGAGAAAAGGAGATAAGAGGAGGAAGAATTAAAGGGGACAGAAGAGGAGGAGGAAGAGGGAGAAACAGGGAGCACCTCTTCCATCTATAAGGAATGCACATCTGGAATAGCACACTCATTCCCAGGATAAGGAGATTAATCCATTCGTGAGAGTGTTGTGGTCCAGGCACCTCCTATTTGGCTGCCACCACCTAGCATTGCTGCATTGTGGGGGTCATCCTTCCATAAGACTGATTCAAGCTGTAGTATTGCAGGATTAATTTCAGAAGCAGGTTACTGACTTTTCAATCAATGCATCATATAAGACTAGATAAATATTCCCCATATAATCTTTGTCAGGTGCAATGATATAATTAAAAGAAACTCAACCTTTCCTAAATCCAGGAAAGAAATACTCTATAGCAGCATGTTTTATCAAGCAGTGTAAGATAGTTTAAAGAAGTGCCTTGGGGAAATGAGAGTTGGGTTCTTATACTACATCTATCAATTAAAGCAATGATTTGTAGAACTTCTGGGAAGGGAGAGTTAGTAAGGATTAAGCACAAGAGTTACACTAAATGCTTTCCCATAGAAGTCATTCATTCGGTGATAATATTATTGATGATGACATCCAGCGATTTTAACATTAGTTAAGTTTCCTTAAGTAGTCAACCTGCATCTGTGGAAATTCTCCACTAGATGATTAAGTTGTCACTAATATGTATCTCCTCCTGTCTTAGTTACTTTTTATTTGTTGCTGAGACAAAATACCTGATGCCCAAAGTTGGGACAGGAAAGGTTTATTTCTTCAGTCCATACTCAGTTGGCTCCAAGGCAGGGTGGCATGGCGGGGCCGCAGTTCATGGCGGCTGCAAATAGCAAGCGGAAACTGGCAAGAGAGAGAGACACACACACCTTCTTCCTGCCATTACATCACATCCTGGCTCCACCCTTAGGAGAGTGTAGCACTGACACCACCAATCCAAGCACTAGACAATGAACCAATCACAAATGCACAATGCAAATACATGAGGCCTGGGGGCCACCAACATAAACCATCACATTCCAGCCCTGGCTCCCAAAGACTCATGTACAACCTTTATACAAGACATTTAGTCCATCTCCAAGAGTTGCCAAAGTCCTAACACTTTCAGCATTGCTGAGAAGTCCAAGTCCCAAGTCTCCTCCAATATCTATGGCAAACTCTTAACTGTAACCCCCTGTACAAGTGAAACAAGGTTAAACATTTCTGAAATGCAAAGGCACAAAATAAACATTACCATTCCAAAAGTTACAAATGGGGGGAATGTAAGGCATTGGGAACAAAGCAAGTCCAACATCCAGCAGGGCGAACATTAAGTCCTAGAGTTCCATGCTCAGCATTTGAAGCAATCTGGTTGCAAGCTCCAAAAGGCTTGGGTGATTCCACCCCCAGGGCACTTCCAGGGATTTCAGCTCCTGCAGCTTTTCTCTTAAACCTTCTCTGCTGAGTTTTTGCAGCTTTCCTTGGATGATCCACGTTCTTGGCTTTTCCAAACTTCTGGGGTCTCCACTGCACCTTTGGCTTCACACTTACATCTTTACATATTGCCCTCTCAGGGCCACACTGCTTGGCCTCCCAGGACCTTTGCAATCCAGGTGGAAGCCGTCTTACCCTCAGAATTTGTGCATTTTCCTTGCACCTAAAATCAGCAGCATGTGGATGCCGCCAAGGCTTGCTGCCAGCTGGAGCAGTAGCCAGGCTTTTCTTTCTTTTGGCTGTAGGGGTCCAGTGCCTGCCTGGATTTCTGGGCTCTGTGAACCCAATTGTGAAGAAAAGCTTTTCTATGTTGCCGCCATTTTGGAACCTCATGTGGCTGATGCCATTCTGGAACCTCGTGTGGCCTCCCATGCCATTCTGGAGCATGGTGCTCTGAAGCTTTCTCATCTGAGAAAATTTTGCAGTTTTGCAGTTTTGGGGCTGCAAAGGGTGGAGACCCACTGCTTCCTGGGATGCCTGGGGGCCATCTTTCTTATCTCTCTGTTTCTTCTCAGCAATCAAAGTCTCAGCACTGTCTTTACAATCCACAGCTTTACTGGAGTTTTCCTTCTGGCCAAACTCACAGTGTTTTAAATTATCCTGGTGGGCTCTTTGCTCTTGATTTGCAACATAGATCTGGCTAAAAGCCCCTAACAATAGCCATGCCACAGCCTCAACATTTGACTGCCTTGAAATTTCCTTTGCCAGATTAATCAGTCCATTTTCCTTAATCTCAGTCTCAGGCAAAGTCTCTGGGCATGAGCAAAATGCAGACAAACTTTCTGCCAAGCCATAACATACATCATAGGGAGTCCAACAACCAATGCAGTCCTCCTTCCCAGCAGAAACCTTGCAAGCCTGGTCTTTACTATCAGGCTTCCTATCAGCCTTCTGATCTCCTGAGCTCTGACCAGAATCTCCTCTACAGAACAACCTAGGTTGCTCTAGCTCTGTGCATCCAGGCGACATGTCTGAACCTTTCCAAACTCTGCCCACAAGCCATTTCCAAAGCCTCTCGAAAAACATGGTCAGGTATAGTCACAGCAATGACCCCACTCCTCTGTACCAAACTCTGTCTTAGTTACTTTTTATTCGTCGCTGAGACAAAATACCTGATGCCCAAAGTTGGGAAAGGAAAGGTTTATTTCTTACAGTTTTTGGAGGACTCAGTCCATACTCAGTTGGCTCCAAGGCAGGGTGGCATGGCGGGGCCGCAGTTCATGGCAGCTGCAAACAGCAAGGTGGAAACCGGCAAGAGAGAGAGAGACATACCTTCTTCCTGCCATTACATCATCCTGGCTCCACCCCCTAGGAGGGTGTAGCACTGATACCACCAATCCAAGCCCTGGACAATGAATCTATCACAAATGCACAATGCAAATACATGAGGCCTGGGGGCCACCGACATAAACCATGACACCTCCCAACAATATGGAAATAGTGAGATCCTACAAAGGTATGCATAATTGATAACATAATTCATTATGTGTGTATTTACAAAATGGCACATCCTGTTAGTTATTGGGTCTAAAGAAAGGACTACACAGATCCTTAGAGCATTTGCATGAGAGATTGCACAAATAATTGTAGCACAAGCATATGATCAAATAAATATAAGCATTGCAATAGGGCATGTATAGGAAAGAGCATTCAACAAAGCCAAGATGATCATAAAAAACATACAGGAATTGAAGCTTCTAGAGACAATTGAAGGAAGAGTGCAGATGAGGCTAGAGAAGTGGGTGGAGTAGAAGGGTACATAAGAGCTGTGAGATGAAGTGGACCAGTGGTGAGTGTGCAGTTCTTTAACAAGCACATGAAGTTAAATAAATGTACTGCTCTAAGACTCTAAGGATTAGATGAACAGACAAGAAGAGATATGATTACAAAGGTGGATGGTGTTCTTGGAGGACCTGGTAAGCCATGTTAAGGATTTTGGGCTTATCCTAAGAGCAGTGAGAAGTTAGTGAAGGGTTTTCAGCACATGAGTGAAAAACGGATTTCAAGTTTTAGGCATATCACTGGGTATAGTTTAGAGAATGAATAGGGGAAGATCGAGAAAGGAAATAGAGCAATCAGTAACAGGAATTACATAAATGTTAGCAAAATGTTTCTATTTCAACATCACAGTATGTCTCCTCTTAATACCCGTTTGTCATAGTTTTGCTTTTGCTTATATTGAAATGTACATAGTGAATAACAAACTTGAACAACCATAGATTTAAAAACACCAAAAATTTCTTTTTATTACTAGACAATCTAGATTATGCATATATATATATATATATATATATATATATATATATTGCACAAAAATAGCAATTTCAATTTCTTTCTTTCTTTCTTTTTTTTTTTGGTACCAGGAATTGAACTCATGACCTCATAATTGCCAGACTTTGCCACTGACCGGTATCCCTGGCTTCAGTTTCTTTTGATCAAGGAAATATTCTGAAACAAGAATGATATTCAATTTAACTTTCAAATTCTACAGCAGAACATATTTCTGTTATTAAAGATGTAGGACCATCACTGAAGAAATAAATATGTTATATTTCTATGTCTTTTTTATAGTGAGAAGACAGAGATATCATTGAGTTTAAAGAGGCAAAATCATTATGTAAAAACACCTGACCTCTATGTATAGATAACCTCTCAGATATACACAAAACCTTACAAGATTTTCAAATGTAAATTTTGTTTTCTTTAGGTTGTTATCAGTCCCAGATCCAGGAATTGGTTGTATAGTCCTGAATATAATGGTTAGTTTTAGAGTATTAGTCATAGTGATTAGACATTAAAAAGAGTATTTTCATTATGATGGTAGTATGTTAAAATAGACTAAAGTTTAAGTAGGAATTATCTTGATTGAAGAACCTACTTGCTTGACACAAAGAATTTGTCAGATTTTAGGTTGGAAGTCTATGCATGAGTAGACGGTAGAGAATACTGGAGTTGAAAGGCACTGAAATCTCTGCCTTGTATTATGTTACTAGGGTGCCAGAAAATTCTGGTGATGGAAATACTTTTCAATTAACAAATTGTAATTTCCAAATGTTGCTGTTAACATAAAAATATGTTTCCAGAGAAGGGTCAGGGCTGGGTTCTTCTCAGCTATAAACACTACCATGAGCTGGTGATTGGATTGCTAATCGCTCCATTAATGAGGATCTGGAAAAAGTAAGCAGTGAGCAGTCGGTATCAGGACGGAGGGTTGGGATGACGGCATGTTCATGCTGTCTCCCCTGCTGGGCCGTGAGGCTCTTTATGAGTCTTTTATCTCTTGTCCCAGGCAGTCAGTACAGTGTCTGGCACAGAGGAGCCCACTTGCCGTCCCCAATTCCAAAATTCAGAAAGCTCTGGAAATAGCACATTTTTTAATAACTGATTCGTAGCAAACTTGTCCCGAAGTGAGGTGAGGTTATTTATAGTCTGCTGTATTTATCCCGCTGAGTGTGAATGTTTTGATTGCTGTCTAAATATTAATATGCTTGATTATGGGGTGCTGCCCCGGCCTCTGGTGGAGACATTACATAACACATACTGAAGATACTGTTTTGCTTTTTAAGCTCTAAAAAATTCAGAATTCTGAAACACATTTGAGCCTTTGGATTTGAGTAAGAAATGGAAAAGCTTGGAGTATACACTAAATTCAGTGCTTTCCAGAGGCCAGGCAGTGAGCTGCATACATTGCCTTGTTGGACGCAGCTGTGCCAGCGTGAAAGGCAGGGCTTGGAGAGCCAGTCCATGTCAGAATTTCAACTCTGTACTTAAGTGTGTTTCTTTGGACATGGTCCTTTTCCTTCTTTTCTCTTAGTTTTCTTACTGAAAATGATATATCAATAGTAGTTCCCTCGCAGATTTACAATGTTGTCTAAATGACTCAAGACATAAAGAACATAGGACTATGCTTTCACAGATTATTGTCAATCATTATTGTTAATCATTTGTGATATTAGCACAGTGACCGCCATTGTAATAGATGGAAAATGGAGATCTGCTGAGGTTAAGTTTCTTGTTCGTGTTCACATAATTGGAAGTCACTGAGAAAGCCATACATCTGTGTCTGTGAGGTCATCAAAGCCAGAATTCTCGCCATTTTAGTCTGTTACTGTTCTGCATGAGAACCTTTAATGATCTGATAAAAAAGGTTGAAAAATCTGTGATGCTCTTCAATGTTGGTTAGGATTAGTCAGATCTTCATTGGTAGAGATACAGTGACATGTCCTACAGAGAAAGAGAAGGAAAGAGAGAGAGAGAGAGAGAGAGAGAGGGAGATAGAGAGAGAGAGACTGGAAAAAGGATGATTTAAACATTGAAAAAATAAAAATTAAAGTAATGTTAGAAGTTGCAAAGCATTTTGTTATTAGAATTAATTATTCTTAAGGATGGAACTGCTCATGCATATACAGGTTCCAACAGCTCGCAATGAATGTAAGCATTATGTGTCATAAATATGAGCTAATAATAACAATAATAACCAGAATGAGAATGAGGACAGGGCACTTAGAGACAGAGGGAGGAAAGTGTGTGGTGAGGGGAAGGAGATTGAAAATATAAACAGTGTTACGTACATGTAGCTACTCCCCAAAAGGAATATAAACTTCATATACTGCAAACATACTAATTTATAAAATAAAAATAAAAATAAAAATTAAGCAAAGCCCCTAAAAAGTTTAAAAAAAAAACAAGGTGGATGAAGGTTTAATTATATTTTTTTGTCACTTAAATGAAGTCCTATGTCTTTATATCTGGGCTTATACCTCAGTTGCATTTTGGGTGA